>WYDI02015915.1:0-92427 GCA_009867235.2 Psittacus erithacus | reverse complement strand
GGAGAGGGGGGAAGAAGGGGGAGGTGTTCCACATTTTCCTGCACCAGGCAAAAGCATACCTTGCAAAAATCATGTTTCAGGGTAGTAAGATTAACTTAACAAGATTCAATTTTGCTTTCTCAGTAGTATTTCAAAGAAACGCAGTATTTGAAGCATATGGTATTAAATTTCTTGAACAGGACTAGAGGTAAGAAAGTAAAAAATACACAGTGAATAAAAAAATTAAAAATCTATCAATTAACATTATTTTTTTAATTTATTAAAACACCCTGGCCATTTATACAGCTAAGAATTCATTAAGTGTTTGACTTCACTAAGAATATGCTTTTCCTACTGAGGACGTCCAGTTCCAGGAATTAACACATAGTCCAACCTAGCACGATCACCACCACGGTGACAGGATGCCACAGTGGCACAAGAGGCAGGGTAAATCACAAGGCTGAACCCACAGCAGCTGGGGCTCTTCCCAGTGTAAGAGCACTTCCAGGCAAACAACTGCCCACTTGAGAAAAAATACCTCCCAAAAGCAGGTATTCATGCAGCATGGCCTTCAGATGAGCAGTATGGATCTCACTGACTGCAGTGAGCAATTCACCCAGCAAACATTGTCACATACTGCCAGTACCCTAAGATTACATGCACACCCTTGTATCCTGCAGTTGACACTTGAAAGCAGTAAACCTCCATACACTGGGTCAGCTCATCCCAGTGGCTTTCTTACTTTGCAAACATCCGTAACTTCATAGAATCATAGAATGGTTTGCTTTGGAAGTGACCTTAAAGCTCATCCAGTTCCAACCCCCCTGCCAAAGGCAGGCAAACCTTCCACTAGATCAGGTTGCTCCAAGCCCCATCCAACCTGGCCTTGAACACTGCCAGGGATGGGGCAGCCACAGCTTCTCTGGGCACCCTGTGCCAGTGCCTCACCACCTTCACAGTGAAGAATTTCTTCCTTGTACCTAATCTAAATCTCCCCTCTTTCAGTTTAAAAACCGTTCCCCCTTGTCCTATCAATCCTATCTATGTTCATCAATACCCCCACCTCTGAGAAAAAAAACCTAAAATGCAGTTCTGCAGAATACGGGTTAAGATGAAAATTGGATCTAAATCATATAAAGATCAGGACAAACTGCACTGTCTCCTCTGGCAGCTATACTCACAGCTCAAATTGATTCTATGGGAGTCTTAAGTAAAGAATAACATCTATTGGATACTGTAGAAAAAGATTCTCTTTTTAAAGGAAAAACGTGCTTTGCTGTGAAATGCTGTGAGTTATGCAAGATTCCCACTGCAGAGGCAATGCAAGCAGTCACTGAAAATCTCAGGCTGCCACTAAGAAAAAATGCTATTATCCAAAGGTCAAGGACAAAACAAGACTGTTCCACCATGTTTCTCAAAGGTCAGAAAAAAAGGAGAAATTTAATACATAAATATACACATTCATCAACTTGACGTAATATTTAACTCCAGAAACAGACTGACAGAAGACAAGATCAAACATGGTTTTCCCAGCAGTACCATTTCTCAACTCAGCGTTTTAATTTTGGCAGTTTAGAGCAGCAAAACTGCAAGAGCTGGCATAAAATTAAGCACAACCTTAAGTGATATAGTTGAGAAAAATAAAATAATCCAAATTACCAATACAAAATACATGACTGTGTACAAGCAACAAAAAGAAAACATACCAGATTCCTCTCTATGCAAAATACTTTTCATGCATAAGCTTCTGATGTTTAAATAACTGCCTGGCTATTGAGTAAACTGAGTAACAATCACATTTGGGATGACTGCGGTAGAGAAAAAAATTTCGTGAACACTCAGATTGACAGTAGACTTTTATTAACATATCTTACAATTGCCGATTACTGTATTCCTAGTTTTATACTCTTCTGATGTGTTATAAAGATTTAGATTCTACAGTAATGTACTGTACTTAAATGGTCATTCATACAGGGTATCACACCAGAACATTTGAGTAATACACGCACACACCACTCTAGCTTGGACCTGTTATTTTTCAAGGTTAGCTTAATAAAGTAGGATTAAAAAAGTTATGAGGGAAATAAAAATTCTTGTTTAGCAGCATGCAAGGATATTCAAGTACAATTTTTCCACCAAGTGATTTTGTTGTTGTTGTTTTTAAGTTGACTGGTGACTAATTCACCAGTACTAAAATAAACACTATGAAATACCCAAATGTTAAAGTTAAGGCTAATAGTTTTACTTCACATCCATATGCACAACCAGAGAACATTCCATTTTAAATAAAACACAGTAATCAAATTCTGGGTACATTATCTCTTGTAAATATAGCATTGGAGCTTCAAACTACAGATTACTCAAGTTCTTGAGCCCTGTAATAACGTTATGCTGGAGATGTAAAGATTCTTTTTGCTCTTTAACCACACTTACAAAATGGCCTGATAGTCATAATGAGCAATGCAAAAATATTACAGGCAGAACTTATAATACAGTATCAAAAAAGGAGTATTTTGGAAAAGACATAGCCATTTAGTTGGTGAAACAGAATAATTCTACTCTTACAGGAAGTACTGTAATACTTTTGAAATATATATATTTATATGTATGTATAAAACCCAGCATCCTTTATTGTGGTTTTTTGAATTGCAGGTATCCAGAAAAACTCATTGTATTTACTTACTTTTCCTTCTGTCCATTCTCCTTGATTGCTATACAGTCATTTTATTTCCCCTACACACTTTTCATTAGATAAGGGCTTCCACTGGGGAACTGTTTTCATTGTATATGTGGTTTTATCATAAGATGGTTTATTTTACACATATAAATTTTATTTTACACGCAAGCTATGGAAGTCAAAACTACCAGGACTGCTTGGTAGTACTGTATGAAATAGCCAGCAAATGTCCAACGCTTGTGAAAAACATTAGTAGCAATATATTACATACCAGAATTTAAGTATAATTTTTCCTACCTAGTTACACGGTGGGGTTTAGCCCAGTCATGCCTGTTATAATGATTTTTTTTAGACCTCTAAGCATGAACTGCTTTGACATTCATCCAGTGAGGCTGCACATGCATTGGTTGTTCATCTAGGCTATCTCTGTTGATTTGGGTTTTTTTTTTTCCTTTTTAGGAAACCAAGCAGAAAGAACAGTGATTACTCTAAACAAATACAATATAGAACCTCCTGAAATGACAGGAAAGATGCAAAATTATGTTTCATTTGCAGAATAGCCTGCACATTTCCAATCCAATCATTCTGAAACATACATCTGGGTTTGAAATGACAGGCAAGCTTATGGTGGTTAGGCTTGTAACTGGGATCTGCTACGTTGGGCACCATACAAATTCTCTATATACAGCAATTTCTGTATGTGTTACCACTAACAGTTTATTCAACTTATATGGAAAAAAAGTCTCTTTGCTGGAAAAGAATATGCGTTCTGGATTACATGAAGAGCAATAGATACCTATTTTACAGCTATTTCACTTATTTATGGAGAAATAAAAAAAAAAAATATTCCTGAGAATGCATAAGTTTTCAGTAATGCCTGAAATATTTCAATAGACCTCTCATGATAAGTGAAATACTTAAAACTTCCAGACCAATTGTAACCATGCAGTCTCACAACTCTTTTACAAACCCTAATTACAAACGTGTTATCAAGCAAAACCTCAAAGCCAACACAAAAAAGGCCAAGAAATTTTATCCAACATATTTAGTAGATGTAGTAGACACATACACTGTTGCAGCAGAAATTGCTAAAAACTTAACTCCATGCAGAGAAAAATAAAAACTTGACAGCTATCCCTGCAGCCTCTAAACAACTGTAAGTAAAATTTGTGCTTCTCAACAATAACGGGCTTTAAAAAAAGAAGAAAAATGGACTACGGAGTGCAATCAGATTGCTCACACCATTCTGAGGGTTTAATTTCAAATTATGGTATCATTATTTAGTAGCAACAGCAGCTAATTTTGCTAAAGCTTCACATGTTGACAAAGTTCCATTTCCCTTTTATGCCCAGACCCCACTTCACCCCGAGGCAAAGAGCTAAACTCCCATTCAATTAAAGCTATTGTCAGTCGAGATGCATTTGTTCATGGTGACAGCAATGAACTGGCATGTAGATGATGATTTACAAGCCATTATAGTGTGGCCCCCATCTTTTATTAATATGATCAAAAGTATGAGACACCCACTGCTGCTCAAGCACTTTGTATCTTTCCTTGCATATGTAGAGAGGTTTACCACGCCTGTAGGAAAAAGAATACAAAAAGAAATATAAATAGTTAATAGGCCAAGTAAGCGTAAAACTTCATTATATAATCAACACATGATACTCGTACTACTTTTTTCCCAGGGGAAGCTTGCATTTTTATTGGTGAGGGGCTTTTGGTTTTGCTTTTAAAAGGACAACTGTTGGGCCTTCCCTTCCTCCCTCCTGGATAGTAGAAACCTGAAAACATCTCTTGTTCTCTCAGGCTTGTGTAGCTTGGAAACTGCACTCCTTCCCTACACCAGAATTCAACTGCATCGTTTGACTAAGAGCAAATGACAACTTTGGGAGAAAAGTGTTTCCCAATGCAACACTAAGAATGGACTGTCATGGGGAATGGTAACATAGGAATCTGTCAATAGGAATCATCTGTCGATGATCATGATTACACCACCTCTGGGCAAAACCAACAACAGTCAGTCCAACTTGCAATAAATGGGGATTTTCCACTCAAGGAAGGTAGTTATTAGTTATTATAATCTGTTATTGCATAACATAAAAGTTGATCTATACAAGGAGCAACAATGAAACACACTTGTAATGAAAACATTACCTAAGATCTCTATCTTCTTCACCATGTGCATCTAGATAAACAGAACCCCAAAGGCAGAAACGATGACCTCGTATGATGATGATTACAGATGCATTAATCAAAAGAAAGATTCCTGTCCCAGCTCCACAGTTTTGAGAATGCTGTAATAATATGGTTCAAAAATGTAAGAGTGCAAAGATTCTGTTAGTGTCTGTCAAAATAATAATTAGTTTTGCTTCAAATAACATACACACATTATTTAATAAGAAAGTTTGAAAAAGGTTAGCCTGCCCCAGAATTCTCCAGGCAAACTAAAATTCCATGTGTTGTGCTGCCATGACAACAAAATGGTTCCCTGCTTAAAAAGGGAGGATATTTGTTATCATGCAAAACCAAAACTACCTAACAAAAATGAGAAAAAACATTCTCTATGGTATTTTGGATTTGCTATTGTAGTAACAAACTGTGTGGCATGGCCAAATACTTTTCATAGACAGCAAGAATAAAATAAACGATTCGGAAAAGCTTAATATTACCTCTTTTACAACAGTCTGCACTATTAAGCATTTGCTTTCTCTGTCTATGCTCACAGACCTTAGTCTATGGCCCTACAAGTCTAGTAAAAAAAATTCTTTTAAAAATTTTGCTTAAACTTCAGTGTCACCTATCTCTATGAACAGCATGCTCTGTATTAACAAATTCATTTTAGCAATTAAAAACGTGCTCTTCCTATGTAATTTTATTACAATTAGAGGCTATAATCCCATAACCTATAATGAAATTTAATTATATAGATTTTTAATTCCTTTTTTTATAACTTTCTGTTTTCAAGAAGCTTGACATCTTAAATACAGCTGTTAATTCTATTTAAAATCTTGTCCATATTAGCAGCATGAGAGAAAGGTGAATTCAAATAATTTCAAACAGGATCCAAGATCCCTCTGAAATTTCTTTTGATTTTATGCCTCATTGGAAAAAAAAAAATAAAAAAAAAATTCCCCTCAGTTTTGTAAAGCCCCAGTAGTTCCTGCCTTCTACTAATTGTCCTATGGTAGGAAACAGAACAGCTATTAAAGCAAACCTTTATCATAGACAAGAAAACAGTACTAAATGCTGTCCAACTCAGGTTCCTGAAAGAGTTTATGGATACGCTGACTAGAAAATTTTGCTGCTGAATTACAGTCAAAGGCTTTAAAATGCTCTTTATCTAGTTATATTCTATAGATCACTAGTAGATGGCTAGGTATATCAGAAAGTATTATATAAAAGGAAAAAAAGAAAAAACCCAACAAACCATACATTGATATACTTGTGTACACAGAAAGCAAGGAAACAAAACAGAAAAATTAAAATAATAAGCAATCAGAATGTAGGCAAAATTCCACCGGCTATGAATCAAAACCATGTGTCAACATTACACACAATGGCTTTGCAAGAATTTCTCAAATAGGCTGTGGGCTTAAAAATGTGAATAAAATTACTCTTTAGAATCCAGTGTAGGTCCATCTACCAGAAATAAGCACTAAACATTATTATTTGGGTTGGACTAGATGACCTTTACAGGTTCCTTCCAGCCCAAAACTGTTCTATGATTATATAAGCACATTTCAGAAAAAAACCATCAAAACTGAGCAATGGAGTTAAAAACTATCCAAGAGAGTGAGAATCAATTACAGAATGTGAATTATCTCTCTCTTACCAGAACACATTCACAGTAACTCTGTTGTTTGCAGCACAGTCCTTTCAGGCATACAAAAGTACCACAAACAAGACAAACAGCAGGATCTTTAGGAACCTTGGTACAAACAGTACAAGTCTTTCTGTGATAATACTGGAAAATGGTATTATAATTCTCAGGCAACTGAAGGAGGCGTGGCAAGTCCCACTTAGGTTCCTGGATAAGCAAAGCCTACAAATAATATAAGAACAATTTATGAGTTCTGAACATTAAGTTATGCCCTGGTATTTTCTAAGAAAGGGAGCCTGCAGTTTAAAAATCTCTCACTTTGTAAGTAAAAAGTCATCTGGCTGAACACCCTCCCCAGCTGTGGTAACATTTCATCTTTTGCAAAGGGCATGAAACGGACAGCAGCCTTTTCCTAAGGATGATTCTAAATGTGACATTTTTTAAGTGAGACCTCGGAACCTAACGTGTATTTGATTCATTTTCAATCACGGAAAGAATGCTATCGGTTTCATTGCAGTCTCCTTCAAATGCCTATCAGATTGTCAGCAACCGTATTTTGAGATTTATCTGAGTATTCAAATTTTCATTCACAATAGCCTAACTCATGTGGCAAACATGCAAAGGCAGATGCAGATAATTTTGCAGAATAGAGAATGCATCTGGCTTGCCTCTAACACCATAAACTTAGGAGAAGGGGACTCAAATTGTTGAGAAGTACCTTCTTCATAAAAAACATGCAGTAATGTTGAAATATTTCCATTTCACAACTGATATTCCAATCATACTCATTCAAGTCTTTGGACTGTTTCTTTACTTTTAATAGAAGATGTACAATCTTTTATCAGTTGACTATTAGAAATGCTTTTTTAATCTTTTTCAGTATTGCAACTGAAGATGCTCAAAAATATCAGTAACATCTTACAGGCAAGAAAAAGCTTCTGGTACCTATTTTCTTGAAAGTCAAAGTTTCAATTACATGCCTTTTACAGGCTTCAGGTGCAGAAGACATGGGTACACTTAGTATCATCTACAAATAGCATTTCTATTTTCTGTCTCCAGTAATCATAAAAAAACCAGACAGGTTTTCTTATTCCTGTTTATAACTGATCCATCCCACATCCGCTAACAAACATTTCTGATTAAAATTTCTCTCTCATTTACAAATCAGGTCCTCAGATCCATATCCAGAACAGCAGTATATGTGCATAGTGAATGAAGCAACAAATAGCTGCTTCCACATCAGGACTATTTTGGAAGAAGTGATTTGTTACATACCTTTACTTGATCTGGATGCCTGTCTCCAAATGAAGCCAATTCTGAGCACCACTGTGATATCATGTCAAATGCTGACACTGGCCAATCAAGACAAGAGGCACTGGCGAACTGATGAGCTGACTGAAAAGATGGTAATAGACCCAGGCAGCTTGCAAGAACTGTGAATTCTTCATCTTCCTTTTGGGTATGAAACCAGACAGACTTAGATTAATATATAAGCTCTGAATGTTTAAATAGTTTATTAAAAATGTATCTATTCCAATTATAAAAGTAAAGACGTTCTGGTACAATGATGCTAATAATCATGTTTACAGGCACAGAAAACCTTAGAATTTTTCCAGATTACCAAAACCCCAACCAAAACCCACACAAACCCAAAAACCACGAACAAAAAAGAAAACTCGAAACTCCCCAATAATTTTCTTCCTGTTTATCACCCCCAACTGGCTTGTAGCTGGTTTTAGAGATGAGATGATTTTGAAGCAAGGAAATGAGGGAGCTGACCTGCGGCAAAATGTACTTAAATCAGCCATGGAACTTAAACATTATTGTCCACTGACGCAACATCTCTGAGAATAAAGTCCAAACATCAACAAGCATTACGCAAAAGCAGGGCTGAATCCCAGTCTGTGTGAAAATTATACCATCTCTGCAAATGCTGGACAATTTTTAGAAGTATGCTGGCATGTTATAAGACAGGCATTTACAACCTGATAAATAAGCATCTATTTACTGAATTTTAAGAATACCAGGAATCAGGGAAACTGCCTTGAAAACAAATTTATAGAAAACTAACAATGCTGCAGAGCAATGCTATTAAATGTTTTTAAAAAATAATCTTAAGATAGAAAATATATACTATGAAAAAGATAACATAAAAGTCTAAGTTTTTATCTCTAGCTTTTAAATGGAAACATCTGAGTGTGCCCCTCTCAATCTGTACCTGGCAACTAGGTAAATCCCCTCCAAAAAGATGGTGTTGAAGAAGGCTCGTGATCCTGAGGAAAGGCAGGCAGAACTGCTGCAGATAGCATTCTACAGAATCAGGATTTACCTATAGAGGAAGGAAGCAATTACTGAATTCTGCCCCAAATAAGCTGTCTGCCATGTAAGAAACTCCAATATGAAACAAATGGGTTTTAGCATACTATATAAACTGCTGCATTAAACACACATTCCAAAGGCCAGCATTTCACTAATAATCTGAAATAACTGTGGGGTTTTTTTCCCCCTTGACAAATGTTTTTCCTACTTAAATATTCAGTTTTCCAAGTTTCTGAAAGGTCTTTCATACATATGGTTAAAACCCACAATTATAAAGAAGTATTTGTCAATAAATTTCCCAGCACAGCACTGGCCACATATGATATTAGTAAAAGAAAGATTTGTACAGGCAAACTGTCCCAAAGGGATGTGCTTTGATCTGGAAAATGAGGAGCTGTACTGCAGTCTTTAGCAAGATCAGAGAGAAATCATTTTAACGATGAAGCTGAAAAACTTAAATAAGAGGCAGAAAGGGGTCATGCTGGATAACTTCTCAAGAGATTTGCCAATACCACTGTTAATTCTTCAGTCTCTCCTTCTTCATACATCTTCCCCTTAGACAGCTCACTGATCACATGACCCAGCAACACTTCCCAAGATTTTTCTCCACTGGATGTATTCTGCAAATAAGAAGGAAAGAAACCCAAAATGCATTGGTCATGAAAAGGAGAAAAGGTTCCTGGTAAAAGTAACAGCGATGAAGTACATTTCCTTTTGTTCAGCACACGGATTTTGACCTACAAAGATACATACTGTTTTTAGAAAAAAAGATAAATTCTACAAAAGGGACTGCATTCACATCATAGACTGAAATGGGAATTGCTACTTCAATTACATGTGTTCTAAACTGAGTGTTACATGAAAACACTTTTCTAATGTTGCATTTCCACTGTTTTTTCTGTGAGTATAAAAATGCACACTTTTAGGAAGAATCACTTCATGAACACATCGTGTTTTGACAGAATTTGAATTCTAATACAACTAATTAAAAAAAGTAGTCATTTTCTAAAGTGCACCAACCAGAATGAGTTCCAGAACTCTTCCTATGTATTTTAAGTTGAAATGAGTCTATCATAAGATGGAAAGTTATGCTTGGAATGAACAATATCTACTAAAGATGGAAAGAAATATTTAGTTGAAAGAATAAATAGCCACTAAGCTTTGTGCCACAACATTTAAAGGCAAAGATTATAAAAAGCTGTCAGAAATAGAAAGCAGTATTTACATACACATTTTTGTTTCATGTCATAATAAATCCTACCCAGGAATAACATAATTGGATGTGAATTTTGAGCTCTGTTAGTGTATCATGAACATAAAAAACAATAATGGAGAAGAGCATTACTAGGCTTCTTTAAAACAATTCCAAAGCAACTAGGTATGATTAGACCTATAAAGACTTCAGTACATAACAATGTACATCAGTTGGTTTCTTTAGTGCATTTTGACATCAATTAAAATTGTTGATTTTAGATGGGGCCTTCACCTTTCAGCACTGGGAAGGCAGACTCACTGTTCAAGCTCATAGTCCAAGAGCCAGAAGGCAACACATACTGAAATCAGCAATTAGGACAAGCTTTTTATCTACATTATTCCTGAAAGTTTACTCCACAGGCATTTACAGTGTACTTCATATGACACCATAAGTCTTCTTGCAAAGATAGCGAGTTGGGAATCAAAAGTAGAACATCCACCTCTCAGCCCTACTGAGAAATTAAACTCCTATAGTTGTTTGATCATTTGGTGTGAATATAAAGACAAGACTTCAGTTCATGTTTTAATGTCTGGAATACCAAGCTGAAATAGAGTCTCTTAGCATTATCCACAGACAGAAGTTAAGTAAGATGTAGTCATCCTGGGATCAAAATGTCAGTATTATCAAGCACATAAGAAAAAGCCAGCCTGAACCATACATTTAAAATCATTTAGGTCTCAAGAAACTTTAAAGAAAGAATCTGGATTCCTAAACTAAAAACCCATTTCCCTCATGAAGAATTCATCTGAAGAAGAAGAAAAGGGGTGCCAAAGGGCTGGGAGAGAGGAACAAGGAATTGTGTGATTACTGCTGCCAGTCCCCTGTGCTTAGAGGCCACTTGCAAACACATAGGTCGAGGCAGCAACATTATGCAGGAGGAGGAGCAGGAAGTTGGAAAGACAACTGGGGAAAGGCAAACTTGCATGTGGGACTTCTGCAAAGCCTCTGTGCTTGGGGCAGATTATCACTGACAGAAGTTACTCTGTTGCGTTATTTGAATTACACTGAACCACAGCATCCACTCACAATAACATACTGTTGGTTTAATGCGCTATTTCCCACTCAGCCTCTTCATCCAAAGACAAACACACTAGTGAAAATTCCACTAAAAGGGACTCTTTGATATCAAGACAGATGGTTACTTCATAAATCCATTATCTGAGCCATTATCATAATTTGCAAGCCTCAAGTACAAAGCTCTTTATGTGAAGCAAATGCTTTCACATGCTTCTATAAGAGAAGTTCTTAGAACTAACAGGTAGCAAGCCCACGCACCAGACACCCTAAGTGTATTTTCATACAGTAAAACCTGTCACTGTAGACAAAAAATTAAGCATTGTAAATATATGTTCAGATAAGCTCGAATCTCTGCCACAACAAAAAATGCAGTCCATGTTTCTCATATGGACTACGAAAGAATATAAGCTGCTAACACTTCAATCTATTTAGACCACAAATTGCAAACCGCAAAATTATCTATCACTTGGGAAACACTTACGTAAAGAGAAAAATTGAACACCCCCTCACCAGCAAGAAACTCAAGGAAATGTTCCTGAAATTCTAAGAAAATATATTCAAAGAAGAGGATGGAGAGGGAGCTAACAAAGTGCAGCACTGCCCAGTGATCTCAAATGCTTAATGCAAGCCCAGAAAACAAACCTTGCATAGCAGCAGATAATTTGTCCTTAATATCTTGAAGTTGTGACTGACCAGGATGACAAATCTAACTTCTATGTGAAAAGCAGGTTATGCTTCTCATCGTGTAGCATTTCATGTTACAGCCAACGCAATCTAAGGCCCAGCTGTTGTCTGAAGGGGTATTCTTCCTCCCGGCCCCAGCACTTCCATCCTTTCCCTTAAGTCTGGCATTGGCATTCTTCTGACCATCAGGGGAATCAGTCCATGCAGAAGAAAACTAACTGAAGGATTAAATGAATGCCAGTGCAGGGAACTGTGTCTTTTGGTGGGAACTGGCACTCAATCAGCTGAAGTGGAACAGCAAGATGTGCCTTCACTTTCCTTGTAAATAGTATCAAAAGTCAATGAAATGATAGCGAAATATCTACCTGTCTAATCTACAAATTTCCTTCTCTGCTTCTTCACCACATGAGCATACTGAGAGAAATTTATATGGCTAGCCACAAACAGCATGAATAAATAAGAAAGAGACAAGAGGGTTTTTTTCCCCACTAACAAGTTTGCCTGCTTTCCCTGTAAAGGAACACATCAGATCAAACCACAGTTTGTCTAGGAAGGCTTCAATTTGGCAGGAAGGAAAGCTGCATTTATTCAATACCATTGCAACAAACTCAAGACTGAAACTACAGAGACACAGCCTCAAGCCTAAAGCTGAGTTCTGGAACTAGATATTCATTGTGAAGCTTTTAAGTCTCATCACATATCAAAACCTTCTGAAAATACATGCACAGGAACAAGATACTGGATTTTTGTGAAGCAGAAGCAAATAACTACATGCAAAGCAGAAGAATCTGTTACATTCCTACCAGAAATACTTAAGCAAGATTTCATAAATATTTTAATAAATTAACTAACCTTTTTGAGAGCTCCTGACTCTTTCCATGCCATCCTATCTTCAGCACTGCATTTAACAGAAAGTGCTGCCAAGGCTTGAGTATACAATAAAGTGAACAGCACTTTTATAATGCAGGTGAAGTGTTCTGTAAAACAAAAAGTAATTTTTAAACACTTGGTATTTTTAGCAAATACACTGATTACAGAATCTCTAGTTATTGAAATGATTCTTCTCAAATGAAAAGCAAGCACTATACAAAAAGTTCAAAAACCCAAAACATACAAACCAATATAAATATATTTCTTGGCTTTCAGAAATGACTTGGCAGCTGCAGTGAATGGAACAAGTACAGGGCAAGTAATTTTTCACTGCTCTGTATGTTCATCTTAATCCTGATCAGCAGTGATTTCCTTCTAGGGACCTTGTGATATTACAAATTCTGTTTTGTCCAAATGTTACTGTTAGATGAAGCTACTGATTACTGATAGCTACAACTAATCGGGTGCTGTAGATGTAAGCAAATACATATTCTACCATCTTTTCTGGCAATGATTAAACCATCTGGGCTAAGTTACATTCACACAACTACTGGAAAATTAAAGTTCCTAAAAATTCACTGCAAGGACATTAAGCATACTTCAGTTTCTACCCCTTCACTTCCAGATATGAATCCAGCTATATAATACTAAAAATCACTCTTTAGTGAGTACCTGTTTAGTGTACCTCACTTGAATACAGGAGGAGGACTAAAACCCATCATTTTAGAACTTACCTTCTATTGAAAGATGTTTAATGTTTGCAATTTTTTGTATATTTAAAGGATTATTATCGCCTACATACAGACTGCAGAAGAAGGGCTTTGAAATGTTTTTTGGGGAAACTAGCAGAGGCAAAATAAGGCTTCCGAGAATTGGAACAGGAAAAAAAGTGAATGTGATCATTCTCTGAAAGGAGACTATACCATATCCTTTTCTCTCTTTTTGTTTCCTTTTCTTTAATACCAATCCTTTTTTCTCTTTTTACTTTAGCTTCTACTTCCCATCCCAAATAATCTGTGGGTTTTGTTTGGTTTGTTTTTTTTTTAATCTAGGCAGATGAAAGAACTTCTGTCATTATTTACACCACCCCTTAAGCACAAACATAACTATAATATAGTATCTGAACCAATTTATAAAAGAATGAGGGTTTTAAAAAGTCCTCTCAGGCTCTGAAATCAAACAAAACAGTTTTATTTACATAAGCACAAAAATTAGGTTACATTCTTCTTTCTTCCCGAAGGATTTAAAACAAGCTTTGTAGGTGAAAATTAAAAGGAGGTAAGGGAGATGAAACTGCTTGCTTCTACTTTCTTGTATCTAATAACAAACCCCTGCTACTGGATTCTGAAACAAACCCAGCCAGGACATGAGTACATAATTAAATCTGTGAAATAACGATTGCTTTTTTAGATAACAAATGTTTACAAATAAACACAGAAATGACTACTGAAACTTTTTTATGTCACTGAGTACGCACAAGCAGCACAATTTAAGCACCTAAATGATAATTTGTAACCATGTAATTAAAAGTGCACTTTTTTCTGTATCACCTTCCTATGGAGCTTATGTTAAACATGATGACAAATGCTGCTATACTTCACCTGCCCCATTCTAGAGCAAGTAGAATTATAATGATTTTTGCTCTCCACATTTCCTCAGGAGAATTCACTAGGTCCCATTAGATCTCTAGGCCCTACTTTTTTGCTGAAACCTCAATTTTCTCAGCAATTGTCCTCCTGAGGAATAGTACTGGGCAAGCTTTCAGTAAATTTTCTGGGACCAAGATCTACAAGATTGAACAACACACACTTACAGAATTGTAAAAATTGCCTCTTCAGCCTGAGCTACAGTCTATAATTGTAGCTAGACTTGAACTCAAGTACTGAGCTCCATCTCCATCAACAGCAGGTACAACTGATAGAGACCAATTTTACACTGTGAAAGCATGAATGCAAATCACTGTGCTTACAGCAGCAAAACTAGTCACTGGTCAACAGTCACCAATCTGCCACAGCCCACTTTGTCTTCTAGTTCTCCTCCTGTTCTGTTGCAGTGATTACACAGGGCTCAACAGTGAGTGTCTAAAGCATCTTATGGAAATAGGCTATTTTTTAAAACCTGGGTTTTGTTAACTATAATTACTCCTTGTCCCTATCCCCATCCTAATACTAATAGTTCCAGAAATACTATACAGAATCACAGAGTGGTTTGGGTGGGAAAAGACTTTAAAGATCATGTAGTTCCAACCATTTTAAAAAATAAATTCACGTTCTTGTATTTACTTATATGTATGTGATCATAAATGGTGACGGCTTTCAGTTTTTGAGAATCCAGAATTGGACAAAACACACACACTTCCACATCTGGATCACGCTTAAGTCCTGACTTCTGCACAAACTTCATATGCTGTGTAGTAAGTGCCATGACTTTTAAAACAAGTATTTTACAGTCACAAAATTATCCTATGGGAGACATACCAAAACCACCAGAGGATCAACTATAATTTCATTAATATGTGCTATCCCTTACTTGTAAAATGCAAACCATCTGACAGCTGTAGGTATCCGTAACACTAGAGAGCTCTTATATTCTTGTCTACTGCAAAGAGCAATTTTATTTGCCTTTCTGCAATGCATGTGTGGGGAATGTGTGGTGTCTTCCTGCTGCCCCCTTGGTGCAGGCTGTGCTTTTGCTACATCATCATTTCGATTTAATAATTCTGAAGGTCGCTAGCATATTTGTATGCCGTGGAGTAACCTACTGTGCAATGTTCTGCACTAAAATGCCGTCAGGACTTCTGTGTTTGTACATAAAAACCCTAATCCAATGTTCTGACAGTCTAAAAGTAGTATTATTATGACTAGGCCAACACAGGTTAATGCAGCATTTTTTTATTTATTTTTTAATACTACTGAGAAACACTTTTATGTTCCTAGATTTAAAACTTCTTAAAGCAAAATTTTTGAACCAAATTACTTTACAGCATCTCATCCCATTATATGCATTAAATAAACCCCTTTAAAAGTAAGGTTTATATAGGAAACACTTCTAGAACTCTAATTTTAACATTAGTGCAAGAAATGTGCAGACGAATAAGTGTACTACTGTCAACATGCATCTTTTAGTTTCAGTATCAAATTAGATATATATGCTGGCAGGCAATGACTGCAGAAAGAATCCACAAAGTAAACCAAATGCAAAATTAAGGAACTCGGACCTTTTTTAGTGAATTCAGAAAGGCAACTGTACTTAAATAACCTTTGAAAACATTCTTCTTGATCTAAAGCTTGAACAGCTATTTGAATAAACAGCTTCAGAAGCCTACCACTTGCCATTTCCCTTTCAACTGCAACATACACCGAACCTAAGAACAATGGCAAAACATGCGGCTGATGTGTGGTATTTTACAGAATTCACCACAGGATGCCTTACTATTAATTGAATGTTGTCTTTCCTAGGGTAAGGTACATATTCATAAATATCAGTTTTCAATGCTTGAACATAAACTACAAGTTTCTCCCTGTATCTCAGAAAGTGTTAGTTTCAATAAACTTTCATTTACTGCTTTTATTAAGACTTTCCAGTAAAATCTAAGCTAAGCTGTAGTTAAAAAGAAAAAAAATATTTTGACAATAGGCTTCCCATTCAGAAATATTTTATTCTTTTGGTATTTTCATATTCTCATAACTTATTGAACAGACTTAATCTATAAACATGCACACCAAATTGAAAAAAACACAACCAAAATGTTCACAGATACACACGGGGTCACTTGAGCTGAATTTGAACACTCAATAGTGAGGACTAAACACCAACATCTCTTAAGAGGAAAACAGAGTTTCTACTATACTTTGTAAGTTAGGTGTACGCATCAAGAACAGAACAGTCCTTGTATTTACCTATTCACAAATTAGCAAAACTCAGTAGATATCAGAACTGCCACACAGACCCCAAAGCAGATACCCAGTTCATTGTCCGTGTAAAGCAGTAAAAAGATGTTTGGGGTTTTTGTCCTTGTTTTAATCTAAAGGTATTGCTATAAATAATAAAGCCAGAGCCCATAGGGTCTGACCTACCCATTCTTCTGGAGCACACACTGTTTCTTAACGAGATGGCCCAGGTTCAGCTTTTTCTTTCATACAGTAAAGAAATTTAGGTTTAAACCAGTTTCACTTTTAGTAATGAAAAATTTAGTTCTTAAGTATCTATTTAATATTTATTCCAAATTATACTGTATGCTGTCTCTACTGAAGTGGCTGCATTACAGCAATTACCGTCTGTATATCTGACCTCTTATTATGTAAGGCTGCTGTAATTTAAACTCTGAAATTCAAACTAAATTACAATCTTTCACCCTTAGGCACTTGGTTCAACTTCAACCATTGAGCTGCCCGTCTAAGCAAAGAGATGCAGGTCAAACAAAGGACACCTTTCCTCTGGTAAAAGTACTTCATAGTTTTTGCTCAGCTCTTGTATCTTTAATGAACAGGCTGACTGATAAGGGGAGAAGACAGGGGACATAGAGAAACCTGTCAACCCACAACAGAAACTTCCGTTCAATGCCACCCTCTGTAGATAAGGCAGAAACACTATTTTAGAATACGCAGTTGACCAGCTACGATTTATCATGGAAATCACCATGAATGCAACCTCATATACATAAGCATCTAAATATACCTATTTTTGTAACATACCTTTGTGCAATGGTTGAGGCATGGTTAAAATCTGGATAAGCAAAAGGGATGAGACATCTCTGTAAAGTACAGGAACTTCCGGCAGCTCTTCACTTATCCTGAAAAAAGCCCCAAAGACATCATTTGTGATACTAAAAACCCATTTTCATATTTTACTTTTATTTTAAATAGTATTACATTTTTTATCAAGCTTGCAGAAGACAAACACAAGTCTCCCTTCCCTTACCTAGGGTAGCTACAGGCCTTTACACCATGTGGCACTCCACTGGGCCCTCCATAAAAAACACCTGAAAATGTCAGGAAATCAAAATGCATCCACCTGCTGCAGTTTTAAGGCTAGTTTCATGCTTTGTTCCAGCAATCTTAACTGTCTTGCAGGCAAACCACAACTGATGAATCCCTAGATAATTGTACTGAAGTTATACATGTATCTTTATTAAGCTCTACCACCAAAAGTATAGCCTCACTCTCCTCCTTTAGCTTATTCTGCAAGACATTGTGGACCACAGTTCCCCAGTGAGACTTTCTTAAGCCCTACAGCAAGTGCCCAAATTTCTGTACAAACAGACTCAGACTGAGCAAACATACAGACAAGGCATTAAAGCCCTCTTCTGTCTCAGCTCTGCCCTTTCAGATCACAGCTGCTGAACTACCACTGGATCCAACTACTGCCTCTTCCCAGGGCATCAAACTTTTCCTCTGACCCAACTTGACTAGCACTGGTTACTCCACTGGCTCAGCTGATGACTCCCCTTGGTGCCATCTATCACACACACACATCAGACAAACTGAGCTCTTGCAAACCATGTGCTGGAAAAGGCTGTCCCCATGCAGCAGGATGCAGATGCATGCAGGAGATCCTTAGTGCCTTCTGTCAGCTTTGGGGACCCACCCAGTTCATCATCTCTGTGGCACATAAACACGACGCTACATTTGGAAGGAGACCTCTACATCGCTACTGATGTCATGAAAACTCAGATGTCTCTCTACAAAAGGCACTGCTAGAAGTGACCGGCATTTTAACACGCAGAAGCAGTCATGTAAGAAGAGGATTAAAAGAACACTTTTTGTCACATGGTTGACTGGTCTTATAAAATGAAGTCACAGCAAACATGGTCTAACTGGTCCTTTTGAATTAATGAACCCAAACAGCTACAGAACAAACACTACCTAGCACACCTTCTGCTATCATCAATCATTTTATAAAATGATTGTTTTAAAACACTGTAACATACATAATTATACATGGGCCCCTGCTAAACAAACAAACAAACAAAACCTACCAATCAGTACACTGAATTCTAAAGAAGACAAAAGGGGCAAACATTGTGCCCCCTACACTACCAAGTGTAGTATCACACTACCAAGTCTCGTTTTCAAAATTATACAGGCAGAGATGATGTTAATCTTACTACATCTCCCTAATTCTATCTTCACCTATGGCTAGTTCTATTTTACGATCTATGACACTCAGTTTTATAATAACCTCATTACATAATGACTTTAAAACCATGGACATCTCTTAAATTACTTCTCACCTTTAATTATTAATTTATATATAAATTATGGCAAAAATAATTTGGAACAGCAGTAAGACAAGAAAAATTAACTCCCTCTGGTCACACGTATTTGAACTCCTCTTTCTGACAGGGGTATCAACATCAGTATCATTTAGCAGCTATGTAACAATTTGGTCAAATACCAGTTTTGGCAAAATTAGGAAATATACATATAAAACACAGTAATTGATTTGCAGTATCACAAACAAATGAACTCATTTCCACAGGCAGGACCAACTGAATTATTTGCCTAATTTATTCATTTCATATGAACTGGTGAAGTAAAGCTACATTAAAAGCCAGGGTTTTAGATAAGCTGCTTCCGTTGACATCAAACACTGTAACATATGAAGCACTTAAAATTGCTCTGTCACTTGTTAAGAGCCTAAGCAACTTCTTCATTATGACACTGAAATGGAATATATAAAATGTGTTTAGAAATGTGTTTTATGGAAATTGCCCATCCTGACAATCCCCAATGCATATGTGAAAGCCTGATAAATCTGACTTTACAAAAAAATGTGCCACAGAAGTACTGACTAAAATGAAAGCAAGTACATTTGCGGATGGGACCAAAGTAATAGAAAATGATTCAAACTTATTATAGTTGTACACTGAATCCATTAAAAAAAGGGAGGGGAGGGGGAAAATAAACTACATATTGCAATATAAACATGTACAATAAAGAAAAAGGCTTTGCTCAACATTCCCTATGGAACTGACCTCCAGTTCAAGGTAACTGGGCTGCACCTCACTCTGTGCCAATAGCAGAGCTGTCTGTCTACCGACAGCTGAGCAACTCTGTCTCTGTATTCTGCATCCTCTTGATAGAGGTCATAGCAGAATGGGAATGGATACACAGGAACAAAAAATTCTGTTCTACTCCACAACAAGCAGCATTTGCTTATGGCGTTTCCTTACACATACCCTCTCCTTCTCCTTGTCTCTCAGCTACAGACACTTAAAATTTTTGTTTGATACTAACTCCAACTGATTATAAAGTTAGAAATTCAATAAAGTGGTAGGTTTGGGCCTCACACCTCTTCAAACTGTCAGATAAAGAAAACCTGAGACACAGGGATATGGATGCAGCTGAAGGCTTAATCAACTAGGGCAAATTTGTATTCTCTTCAGAATTTGCAGGAGGAGAAATACAGCCTACAAGTCCCAGCCTGCAGAAAGGTCAGAGGAATACACAGCTTCTGATGTTCATGGCAAGAAAGCAGAAGTCTACTATTTATTCTGAGTACATTCCAGGATATAATCACAATTTCATATTTGCTCTTCATTGTGTCACAGCAGATTTTACAGCAAGTCAGTTTTTCTCCTTATACAACACAGGATTTCACCGGCAGTACTAACAGCAGGCATCTTCCATTCTCTCTGTCACCACTGTGCCCCTAGCGCTCCCATGTCAGCCATTCCCAAACTTACTCAAATTAACCTTTTTAAAAACATGGATTAGTTGCTTGACTTTGTTCATGATGCAGCTTGCCCAAGTTACATGCACAGCTGAAGAAGATGGTGAGCTAAAGTACAGGGGAAGGAAGAAACAGCTGAGATCAAGTACTCCTAGAGCTGGCATTACCATCAAAACCTCCCATTCCTAATGTATGTCCTGAGACACCAGTGCTTCAGGCAGCAGCTGTGTTTATTGAATAGATCACGTAAGTCCTGCTGCAGCATGTATATGTAAATACCACCTCTTGCACAAACCTTAACTAAACCCCATTGTCTCATCATCCTACTCTCTGTCTGCCTTAAGCTATCTTCATAAAAACTCTTTTCCCATTTCCCATTTTCTGTGATGGAGATGTGACTCAGGAGGTTCCCACACACACTTGCTCATTCTCATCCCTGTGCTGCAGTTTGTTGCCCCAGTATGACACTGTAAACAGTCATCCAAGCAATCTAGCTTAGAACAAAACATCAGCAAAACACTCTGGTAAAAATAACCCAGTACATTTCAGCGTTTCAGTTTATCACGCATTTTGCCCCCACAAGTGCTTCTACTGCAAAGATCCTTAATGCTTTAACAAATAGTTCTCTGCTGACATATTTTGTCTGTCAAAACAGACATAAAAATTTCAGACTTTGTAAAGATGTAAATTAAAAAAACCTTATATCCTTTCATTTCAGGTTTGCTGTTCCTGAAACTCTGTATATTCAGACTAGTGTATTAAATCCACATCTGGATTCAGTAATTATTGCCTCCAGCTGCTCTTTCTCTGCCCCCTGCCAGAAGCTATTATTCCATTTACACCACAATAATTGTTTATTTGATCACCAGTGAAACCAGATCTGTCCTAGTAGAACAATCTGTTTAAACACAGCCCGTGGGACCAAGGAACTGCACAGGAGAAAGAATCCACTTTACTATTCACAGCTTATCAGACTTAGCTTTATCTTCCCTCTCCTCCCCCTTCTTTCCCCAGTTCACATTGATTAGGCCCTTTCTGAAAGGGTATCTTCTTGTTCAGAACTTCTTTATTTCTACTTCAACTTGGTGTGACTGCATGAGCTCCTTCCTATCTTTCCTCTCAGCTGCCATTTTCAACTAGAGAGTGATCTAGGTACCACTGTAGAAGATGACACTGCACAAAACCATGGGCTTTGAGAAGTATAGTAGGACAATTCTGTGAGTCTTTATAAGTTACTTTGATCAGTCCTCCCAGACACATGAAATCTAAAGTGTGATTTATAAATAATAATAGCTGAACTGTGTTAAACCAAGCTACTGGATAGTTCTAGTTGTAAATTTTTATGTACATTTGAATCAAGTAACTTCAGCTAAATAAAGGTGAAAAGGTAATGCAATGGCACTTGCATTCCATAAATTGCTTATTTATTTTAGTTTTGAAAAGGATCCTTTTAAATAAATAGAACGTAAGTAACTTCTATGAAAATTGCATTCAACTAAAATAATAAGCATAAGTAAAAACTAAATAAAAATTGGATAGCATGTTGGATAGCATCCTGTGACTTTCCTGATCTTAAACTATTTGAATCACAGTAATACAGTCAGATAGTATGGATCTTTTCTTCTCATTGGTATTTACAAGTCTTTGCTTAAAGTCTCATGTGTCCTATGTGCCAGTCCGGCTGATGATTTAGATTACCTGGTTAGCTTCAGAGTGGCAGAGTGCTAGCAACATCTAAAATCTGCAATGGTTATTTTTCCACCACCCTCTAATCTTTTTCAGTTTAGAGTAGAGAGTGTATCACCTTCTAATTGCTCTGAGCATTCCTTCCTGTAACTGAAGAAGTTTGCTATTCTGGATTTCTCAGAAAGCTGGGTGACTAAGAAATGTGCAACTAGATCATACACACCAATCCTGTAAATGCCATCTTCAAGTGCAACTGTAACTTCAAATTCTAAAATATAATTACGGATATACATCTTATGCTCTAATTTATGCATTAAAAACATGTCCCCAGATTGCCTCCTCTGCAGCTTTCTGGGGCCTGCAGATTAAGGTAGGAAAAACATTCTGAAGAGGAAGCAAAAAAATCCCAGCATGATTGCATCTGTGCATCCTAACAGTAAACTGCTTCATGACAAAAAGTTATAGCCTCCTAAATCATGAAGGATGCAGCGCCAATTAGGATGCAATGCCAAATCCCTATCAGCAAGTCTACCAAAAAAACTTGAAAACCCGTGCAGAAAACAACTGAACTGCTCAAATTCATTCTCAACATGCAACACCTCCTACGAAGCAAGCCTGTATGGCCTACTGTACCACTAATTTCTAGGTGATTCAAAATATTGCCTAATGAAACCTGACTTGCAGCAATCTAACCTTGATATGACCAATGTAGGGTGAATTCCATCAAGTCTGTAAGGGTGAAAAAAAATTGCAGATAAAGAAAAAGCAGCCCCTCTATTAACAGCTGCTTCCAAAGCCAGCAAGCTCTTCAAATTCCAAAATGAGAAGTGCACAATCAGTCCCACAGCCATTCTGCCTGCCAACAGCCTAGTAACATGATCTTAATTTTGCCTGGTATAAGTCAGTCAACCTTACATGTAGGTCAGGGCAGAATCACAGAAAACAGACTCTCAAAGTGGTTTGAATGCATGCTGAATGACATAGGTTTCCAGGTAATAAAATTCTTGATGCTTTGTTCTGCTAATGGTCTATAAACTGTTCTGTTAATCTCATTTAATTAATTAACAGTGTAGTTTATAGACCATTTGCAATAATCTAATGTTGATTGCAAAAAGAGACCTGGGTCCAAGAGGACAAACAATAAAATCTCAAACTAGAAGCAAGCACAATTGTTTTAATAATTCATTCCAATTTGCCAAGTAGGACTGTGGCATCACTGTCCTACATCAATTCTTGAAATTCCATAATGCTTTCCACTTCAGGCTCCTAGACACACTGACAAATACACAGATGCATAGACACTAAAAGGACAGTCTTTCAACACTACTGCAAGTCACAAAGTAGAGACCTTAGCTATGAAGATGCTCTGTGTGCCAAAAGAAAAAAAAACAAAATAAAAGAAACCTATTTGCCTCTTATGAGGAAAAATAATCATCTCTCTTTTGGTGAGAAACCTTTCTTCTCACCATCAAGGCAGAATCTGAAAAGAGAAGGGTCTTAAGCTAGGATACGAGCCCTTGCCGAACACAGATACATGGCTCCATTTATTATATTGTTAATCCTTGCACAGGTTAATGTTTTAAAAGCAAACTGAGCTAAGTAACTTTTTCAAAATAACAAGAATGAGGAAAATTTTTAGCTTAAAGTAGAATTACTTCTCACATGTATTAGACCTACTTATGTTATTTCTGCAACAGCTATTAGTCATTGCCTAATTTTCAATACACTATTCTTGAACTTAATCTCAATGTAAATTTTGTCTAGCATCTGTACCAAAACCAGCAATGCATCTATCCACTTACCCAATATTGCTAAATCTGCATATACTTAAGGTTGCAAGTGGTATGTTTAAGCTTTACTTCAAAACTGGAATGTTTCAGATATTATATAAAAGAAATCTGAAAATTTATTTTTAAAAACATACACCTACAACTTTTAGATGTTAAGTTCATCAGCCTGCCTCACAGAGAATTTACATTAAGACAGAAAGTTACCCAAAGTTCCTCTGTAAGGATGTTTCTGCACCAAGCAGCTGCACCAGCTACTAAGGAGGAGAAAAATGACTGCTACTGCTGAACCCATGACACTTGCACAAAGTAAAATTAATATTTGATAAATTAAAATACTTGCTCTGAATTTTTATCTTGTATTGGCTGGGTCAGTTTCCTCCAAGGATTGTACGCAGAGTCTATACTGTACAGGCGCATGTGCATGGCCAACACATGGAACAGCTGATCTGAAAGGTGGAGAAGACAGATTGCTGATTATTACATATAACACTATGAAGTATTTTACATTAAGATGCCATCATTTATTTTGCATGTCTGTCATCTCATTCCAAACAACCTAGTATCCTAACAAGCATATTTTTATTATCTATTCATTAAAACAGCTTTAGAAGAAAAGCAAGGTTTCAATAGAAGGCAGTGATTTTTTTCCTGTCCTCACATTCTGAAGACAGGAAAGGCTGTTTAGAAAGCTCCAACCACATCCCACTTGTTTAGGGCTCATAAAACACCGGCTCCACTTACTTAATTATAGGTCTTCTTAAAAAATCCTGTTTCATATGTTGATGTGCTGCTATGTTGCTAAGGTTATGTGCACACTTCACTTCCCTCTCTAGTTTATGCCAGAAGCCATGAAATCTTAAACATCTCATCTGAACAGAGATCGATACGCTTTTAACATACAGATTTTATTCTCTTCTCTCACAGTTAAGTTCTGTACACAACATATTTGAAAGTAACCTGAAGTTGCTAAAAGTTCTTGCCTATAGCAGGGTCACCTCTGCCTTCATAAGGTTATTTGGTAGGTAACCTTTGGAAGAGAAAAAACCCAATCAACCGAAAAAACAAACAAACTTCTGACCACGCAGGAGTGACACAGAAATAGCAACAGTCTTTACAATGGCAGAGATTTGTCTATACAAGCTGCAGGCAGAGTGTGCTGATATTCATCAGTTCAAAATCTTCTGTATATCCACTGTGTCTATAATATCTGCAAGACATTTCCAGAACCTTCTGAACAAAGGATGCTCAAGTTATTATTCACACATATTACTGCAGTATCTTGTATTAAAACACACATTTTTAATTTCTCTATGAATCAACTGATCAACACAAAGATAATAACATCTACCCTTCCTCCCCTTAAGCAAGCCAGGAAGGCAGGCAACATCTCTGTTGACGGCATTTTCAGAGAGGTATGGACAATAAGAACAACAGAATGGCCTGGGCTGGGGAAAGTCATCTAGTCCAACTCTCCTGCAATGAGCAGGGACACCTTCAAATAGATCAGGGACTACCAAGGACTCAGACTTCTCTGTGTTTACAACACAGTTATAATATGGGAACAAAGCATATTTTATCTTCATAGGTTTATATTAAAATCATAATTTAAAATACTATTTCTCACAATCATGTTCACTTTTTTCCTCTTGTCACACTGTATCTTGCCATTTGTGGCCACGTTTGCTTCTCCTGTTCAATTTTCTGGGATACTGCCTCCTTCCTCCCTTTCCTTTTAACTCTTTCCCTTAGCATCTTGCCATCACCTTTCCCCTCACTCCTCTTTTATTCCTTTAGTTGACACCTTTGCCTCCTACTCTCTTCATCTTCCTTCTTGCTACAACTCACTTAGCCTACACACTCACTCACAGGTCCTCTTTTTAAAGTAGAAACAGCAGCCATTAATTTATTTTCCATAAATAGACAATTACTCAGAGGCACGCAACAGCCAAAAGAGGCGCATGATGAAGTCAGCTGACTGCCAGAGCCTGAAGGCTGTAATTAGCTCCCGGGGTTTGTAAAATAATTGGAGATGTAGATGGCATTGGAATTGATTGCTGTCACCTGCTTTCTGAATAAAAACAGTCAACGAGGACAAAGTCATCTTTTCTCCTGGCAAGAGATTCCAGCAAAACATGGCTTTTCTGACAAACTTCAAATCCCTGAAAATATACTGATAGTTCATCAAAATAATAAAACCCCCCTCCAGCATGGTTTGATTTGGAATGAAACCCATTAGACCATTCCTTCCCTCTTGCCTCCCTGCTACTAAAGGGAATGTCACTTTTTTCTTTTCTGAACTGCTCCTTGCCTCAAACAATAATAGGCAACTTAGCATAATTAATGAACCCTCTGTTCCTTTAATAGCTATTTTCCTGAGCTTTTATTAAGACAAAAATAAGCAGGCACGCATTAAATTCTAGCACTGGAGAACTTACTTGTAATTTCCAAGCATGTAACATTTATGGATTCAAGATATATTCTACCATCGAGTGAATCTGAACAGAAAAGTTCCATATAGCACTCTCGTAAGACAGTAATTTCTGTTTGTGATTAAGGTGGCTATCACTCCTTTGCAAGAAAATGTGTTTAGCACATGAATGTAAAGCTAGGAAGTAGGCAATAAGATACAGTTACAATGACCTTTCATGAAATATTTTTAACGAACTGACTTAAAAATTTTATGATGCTCTCCAAGTCAATGCCATGCTTGCTTCTAGCCCAATGTGACCAAGGAATAATATTGCCCCCAGTGCTGCACAGCAACGGCCTGGTGGCAGCCACCTTCCAAGCCGGTAAAATTGTGTTTTGATTTGGCTATTGCCTTCATATTAGCATTATCTGAGAAGATTTCTAACAATCAGCAAATACTAAGGACTAGCCAGAGGAATAGACAAAGGTTTATTCCCTCGCAAACACATTCTTCTGTTTGACACCACAGCGACTCCAATTGCTTTACCTCAAATTTACTATAATTATGGACTATTGGAGAAAGCCAAGGAAAACACCAGAGCTCTGAGAATACACAGCTGGCAACTTCTTTGTGCACCAAGTACTTGGTGTTTCACCACATTCTTATTTCCTGAGTACTGGCAAAAAATCTGCTCCGAGTCAAATGAATGCCAGAGGCTTTTTCCCCTGCGTATTTGTGTGACTGCATCATTCCAAAATATAAATATGAAATTATAGAACATCCTCCCATTTTCTTATATCCTACTTAGACGCTAAGAATACATCTAGAAAAAAAACAGACAGCCCACAAAAAAAACCAAAACAACAAACCAACAACAAGTAGCAGCAGAATATTAACATGACAATGGCCCACAACCAAGAACCTTGCCTAGTCTGGTGAACAACAGGCAGGAAGGCCATATACCAGACATCCCAAACCCTACCACCGTTCACAGCATATCTTACAACCAATTCTCTCCAGGACAGGCCACCTTTGTAAATGGGAAAGACAGGATCGGGTTGTAGCTCAAAGTCATCAAAATAGCATTATTAACACAATTTGGTAGAATATTAATTTTAGAAAGCACAGCAGCAACAAATTTAGAGAATGGTAATTATGAGTCCACAACTGAATGAGAACTACAGGTTTGTTGATAATAAATCATGGGAAATAAACAGTGAAATTAATTTGAACCTGGTCTTCCTTTCCCAAAAACTTTGTAAACATCTGAGACAGACTGCATTCAGTTATATTGAATAAATATAAAAATCACAAAATTAGAATGCGCAATGTAATTTATTGTGGCAAGTCAGCAAGGGCTTGGCAAGATTCCGAGATTTAAGTATGCAAAATTATTACTGGTTTTAAAACACATTCATGTTGCTCAAATATAACCGACATTAAAGCAGCGCTGTCTCAATTCCCCCAACTTATTTAGACGGTCTTTGTTTTCTCAGAATACATTGAAAGCTTATATAAACCAACAGAATCACTTAGATTAGCAGTTAGACAGGAGAGTTATCTTTGAGTCAGATTAGGCACCCTAATTCTATTTCTAAAAATTATGAAAATAAATCTTGTACCACACACTGCTGCTCTTGGTACATTCTTTTCAGCTGTTCCTGTGCCAGCTCTACTTCTTAGTGTTACCCTGTTGTGAGAGAGGAGCAGTAAACTCAATTGGAATGGGAGCAGCTCAAAGGATAAGGCCTTGTCTTTGTACAGGGACTGGAGCTATAAGAAGAAGTGTTCTAATGCTGCACCTCCCATAAAAACTAAAGATAATGGGTACTTTGTCTATTTATCCATACTGTCTGCAGTTGCGTTCTTTACGAATTTTTGTATTAAAGGATTAGTGATTCAGGAAGTTACAGGCAGGTGTAAGTTTTGGTATCACTAGTAATCTTGGTTTGATCTTTGCCAAAGAGATCCCACATAAGTTTTGTTGCCTTTTTTTCATCTTTCCTTCTTCCAGTCACTTGACTTTAAACTCTCAAATTAGGAAAGCTGAAATCAGAGGACTTTTTCTGGTATTAATTTCACTTCCACAATGTACAGCAATTGTGCTGCAGTAAGGATGACAAAGAAAATGAAGGAATTAGCTGACTTTGGTTTGCTTGCAAAAGTCTAGATGATGTGTTTATTTCCCAGTCTCTCTCATATTCATGTTTCAGATGGATGTAAATAATATACTGCTGGCAAAAACCTCTACTTTGCTGTTTTGATCCACTCTTCTATCTTTTTCATTCTATAAATTGGTATTCATGTTTACAACATCAAAAGATCGCAAAACTCAGTGACACAGCAGTTCACCACAACTGGAATTGAAAACACCCCTTTTCTCAAGTGCTGCATGAAGATCAGACCAGACTAGAGACATTATGTCCTTTCCCCAGAGTTTCTTGGACTATCAAGAAGAATGTACATTATAATAAAAAACACTCGATACAACCAGATGGGACTTGATTCTTAATAAGGAGATTGAGGAATTTTTGTCTCCTTGTAGA
This sequence comes from Psittacus erithacus, assembly GCA_009867235.2. NCBI lineage: Eukaryota > Metazoa > Chordata > Aves > Psittaciformes > Psittacidae > Psittacus > Psittacus erithacus. The sequence continues at coordinate 63,697 of WYDI02015915.1, read as the reverse complement.
GATTTATATAGTCCACTTAGCAACAGCAGCTGCAAAGACTTGCTGGCAGCATCTTCCCATTCATCGCTGATCCACTAGATTGGAATTAGTGAAGAAAAAAAATATGTGAAGGTCAGGAAAAGCTTATTAAGGCATTAAGACATGAATAGTCTTTACAAACTCTTAAGTCTTAATTGCTGATGAACCAGCTAATTGTCTTCAAAACCAAACTTGCCAGTGTATGTAACCAACTTCAGCAACAGAATTCCAACAGTATCTACCTTTGCCCTTCTCACACCAGGTATGAATGGCATACCAAGGTTTTTAGGAAATAGTTAGGATCTAGCATGAATGGATGGGCACCAAGGACCTCCAGACTGCCAGATTCTAACTAAAAAAATAAACAGAACAAAACACTGAAACAAACCAAAAAGCCCAAGCAGCCATAGAAACCCACTGTACCAAGGGAAAAAGCATTCCTGAAAACTGCTTTTATCCTTATTTCCAGTGACTGCAGAGACCTAGTACGAATCTTTGCAACTGTATTCATACTAACAGAATACAGGAAGCAGACAGGTGCAACTGAGCAATTCGTAAAAGAATTAGGTTTTTCTTCCTATGGGAATACTCAGTGGTTCCAAGTACCACTGACCATCTTGATAAAATGAGACAACCATTACTATCAATGTGGTTGAAAAATTTGATACAGAAGGAACGTGAAGAGCTTGGAAAATGTTTCAAGTCCAGATGACTTTCTCTGCTCACAAAAACATTAGAAGCACTGATGAAATTGATACTAACGTCTTAATCAAGACAGATGACAATGCTGAGCCATCTACAAACACAAATCACAGGCTTCAAATGAACAAGAGGAGAAAAAAACCCAGCCAAACAAGACACTCAGTAGAGCAAAAGGGTTCCTTAATGGTGAAAACCACCACAAAAGTAAGGAAGGTGCTGGACATTTAAGGTGAGCTTACGCAACTCAAATATTTTTTTGATGTTCTCTTGTAAATTACTGTCCTTTCCAATTAATGCAGTTGATGCTGAAATGCCAGACTCTGATACCTGAGGGAAGTATAAGGAGATAAGGAGCGCCTATGAAGTGAAACTGAAGTCAAATGACAAGGTGATAGAATATTTAATCTTTTCCAGAAAAACTTAATCCTATCCTTATCACAAAGGGAAAAAGGAAAAAAAGAAAAGAAAGCAGCCAGAAAGAAAGAACTATTTAAAATTATATGGAAGAAAGGACTAGATTATAATTTAATTTATAGATAACTTTAAAGTTTTGGAAATTTTTCGCTCTACTATTGCAAGATTACCAGAGTAACAATGGCAGAGAAAAACACGTATACACAACAGAGAAATAAGACCTGTGCAATTGCTATATATCATAACTATCCCCATAGCCCATGAGATTTTCAAGGCCATGGACTAAATCTGTAATGCGGTCCTTAAAACAGGACTTGATTTTTAAGTAATAAGTGAATAGGACTCTATTTCCATTTTTTGGCTGCATACCATTTTGTAACACACACACACACAAAACTTTAAACCTTAAAATGGCAATTTTACAGCCAAATTTTCTTCTTCATTCTTCTTGCATAGATCCAGTCACTGATACTGCTACATTAATCACTCTTAATTTTACTTCCCAAGAGCAGCTGCCCTCAAGGTGCAATCTACTAAAACAGCCCTTGACCTTTTTGTTCTCTGAGGCTTGCTGTAACAGCTCGCCTGGGACAACATACCCCTCTTTCTGCAATATCTAATCAACAAACTTTACAGTTCTTGCGAGACACAGTGGGTTGCTTAATCTCAGAAGAGACACCTCATTATCTCACAGATAAGACAGACAAAAACAGGCTATACTTTAGATTAATTCCGCTGGAACTGACATGAATAACGTTTAAAAACAAAAGCAGTTTCAATATTGCGCAAGTAAGACTTTAAAGAAAACAGTATTCAAGTTCTAGACAGGGCACGGATTTTCAAGATCACTCTTTCTTCACTGTGTAAGAACATGAAGAAGTTGAAGGTACATCTGAGTGAAACTTCAAAAAACCCAAAAGGTGATCCTCTTGGAAAAAGAAATTAGCATGGAAAGATAACAAAATCTATTACAGAATGTAAAGTATCTAAAGAACTGCAATTTTTATCTCTAAATGCAACAATAAGGAAGGGGCAATGACGGAAACTCATATAATTATCACAGAATGGTTTGGGTTGAAAGGGACCCTAAAGCTCATCTGGTTCCAACACCCCTGCCACAGGCACCCAGAGCAGGTTGTTCAAAGCCCCATCCAACCTGGCCTATCATATAACAGTTTATTGAAAACAAACTTTTCCATATATGGAGAAGTAATCCTGCTTCCCACTAGACATACTTAGCCTAAGGTCCAAAACTATAATACTACAAAACGGAAGTACTGTACGGATCTGTCCTAGGAGAACCCCGTTACCTTACATTAAAAATGAGCCTATTTTAATGCAAGATTTAATATGAGTATTTTGCTACATAATAATTTTACCAAACAAGTACTATTGAGAACATAAACAGCATGTGTACATTTTAACAATCAATAGATAACATGTACGTGTCCGTGCTGTTTAGAGCAACAATACATTCATACACATAGCCCCTCTCATCCAAAAGCTTTAAAGACCTTCAAGTTTTCTCCAGTGCAAGGTAGACATTAGAAGTCATCAACATGACTGATTTAGATCTAAATGAGAAAATGTACCATTCTATACACATTCTAAAGTGGTGGAAAAAAGCAAGTGCATTGTGTTTAAATGCTGTCCCTACTTCATCAGAAATACAAGCTAGAATCTTTAAAAGTAATGAAGCAGCTGAAGGAAAAAGCACTACTTCATGTACACCACACTCAACACATATACAACAGTTTAAGAAGGGAACAGAAAAATATTATTGTCAGTAAATAAAATCCAATGTGCTGTAAGTAGAAACAAACAAAAACAAAAAAAAAATCAAGAAATGTTGTAACTTTAAAAGCATCAACAGCACAACTTCCAGTCAGAAGAAACACTCCACCAATTTCAGATTAAGCCCTTGTGGGCAAGTACACAAAACCAGCCAAATCGCATCATGGAGAAAAAAAATTCTTCTCTCTAAATATATACACAATTCTGAAGACAAGGATTTAAACCTATGTTTTCCTTCTTGGACTATTTTACTCTTTATATAGACAATACCCAGTTTAAAAGCAGATTTGCTGCTACAAAGAAGTTATGTGTTTCAGACATTTGAAATTTTGTAAACTAACATGTATTTTTAAAAGCAATAGTTCTAAACTACTGTGTATTTTTAAAAGCCACAGTTCATGTAATCTTAATGCTTGTTGTTAAGATGATAATTTCCATACTTTAAGTATGAAAAATATCTTCAACTTTCTGCAAGTTTAGTTTGTTCCAGTAATTCATTTTGATGAACAAGCAACATTGGTTCATTTTGAGACATACAAAGTTAATGGCAAAACAGTAAAAGTGCTGAAAAAAATTAAGTATGATACCAGAATTGCTTTATTTGCCAAATACTAAAAGTTTAGAACAATGAAGATCTGAGAGTTTCTACCAAAGAAAATTTGCAAAACTCTCCTGTCTGACAAAGAACTAGGGAAACTGAGGACAAGGGACATGGTAGCTGCAAATTTCTAAGTATGAGACCTAGTCATCAGATACATTAGCACTCAGAGAAACAAATTATTTTACTATTACAAGAAATAGCCAGGGTGAAACAAAGCTTTCCTGCTTTACCCTTAAAATATTTCTCATTTTACCTACCAGAAAACATTAAATGAATACTTTGACAATTGATTTCTAAATAGATTATACTCGCAGCACATGAACATCTCTAACGAATAATTTGTGCAAAGTAGATTTCATATTTCTCAAAGTGCAACAAAACTCAAAGAGTAAGGCAAGAAAAAAGTTCTTAAAAGAAAAGTTGATATAATCTAGAAAACGTTAGAAAGAACTAGACATCTTTACTCAATATTCTAATAATTTAAATTGAACTTTGTAACATAAAGCTTACTTAAACATGATCTTTTCCCAGCTGTGCTTGCCCCTCCTGAACATAAATTGCCTCCTCGATGGACCAGTTCAAGTTCCAAGTTTGTTCTGCAAGGAAAACGTAACTGTGTTGAATGGAACAGAATTATTCAAACTTCTACAGACATAAAAAGTCACCACAAACTCTCAGTCTCCACTAAGTAAAAGAATCCTGTGAATTAATCTTTAGTCCAAGATACTGCCAAAATATGACTCAAACCAGCTTTATCAAAATATTGCCATATAAGATTTTAAGTGGTTTGATTAGCAAGTACTATATTAAAAGAGCTGCTAACAATTGTGATTGAAAAACAAAAAAAAATAATTCTGAAGCTTTTTTCTGTAAGCACATACAACTCCTTGATAATTTATGTGCAAATCTGCAACAATATACGGAATGGCTAAATTTCAATCAATCAGATATGTCTAGAAAGTGTTCTCTTATGAGTAGGACTCTTGTTTTGCTTTAAACAAACAGATAGTACAATGTATATGCCATCAAGTAACTAAGTAAGAAAACAGCCTGAATTATAATGGAAGCACTGACCTTTATAGGTAAGTTTGTTAATAAAAGCCTTGTAGGTTACTTCTGAATGAAACACTGGTATTCACTGCAGCTCATAAGTATGACACAGGAATTGTGTCACTAAATCCCTGCATGCCACACTGAATCTTTCTTTCTTAGTATTACTGTAATCTGATAGTTAGGCACCAATTGTTTAGGCCAAATTTGTTAGCTTTGTTTAATTTTGCAATTGGATGTTTCAGTACTGCATTATCTTCTACCCCCAAGACTTGGAGCAAATAATTTATGTTCTGTTCTCTGAGAGCTGCTTTAATAAGTCAACATACATTTCTTTAATTAAAGGAATATAATTCTATTATTCTGAAATGCTATTTTGCTACTTTAATCCAAACTGCAAAGCTCAGGCTAAACTTATTTTGTCCTTTAACTAAGAACTGAACAATTTTAGGTGCAATATAATGCAACTGAATACATATTAAAAACTATTCTAGAATTTTAGGCACATAATATATCTAAGATAAGAACACAAATCCACATACTTCTAAGGAAGAAAACACAGGGTGGCTATATTATTCAAAACACTAAATTTTTTTTACATATTTGAGCTCAATCAGCTTGAAAGAACAATACATTTTTGATATGCAGTGTTCCTTAAGATACTTTCATATGGTTTTTAAAATAGTAACATTTCAGAATATTACTACCCCTAAATTTGCAGCTTATGCCACCCATTTCTGAAGGAATGCTTTAATCCTCTCTACTCAGAAAAGGCAATTTAACATTGATAATGTGCCTGCTCAGAGCTCCATCTGGTTGCTGCTGATAAGGGCATCTGTGTGACAGGGGAATTTTCCACTCTTCAGGCGATTTGCAGTGCTCACTAAACTTCTAAAAATCTACCAGCAAGGAAGCAGGGAGAGGGATTTCATATTAGTGGACAAAATAGCAACTGTAGATCAGCATGTGCTAGTTCATCATGGGAATATAACGGAAACCAGTATGTTTTATTTCTACAAACCTTCTGATAACTAATTTGTAGAACAAAATTAATGGCAGCCTTCCATTAAAACCCAGATAATTAAGATTTAAATCAAAACCACTACCAGCCTGTCTAAGAATAACTTCCTAGATCTAGAATTTTAAATTTCCTTTTCACCAATAAATATGTACAATTTTACAGAACAAGCCCCAGGGACAATTATGAAAAACAAGAGAAAAACCAAACTCTTCTCCATACATGTGAGGCGTTATATAGTGCGTTTTGCTATATGGAATGTTAGGAGAGAGATTTCTGGAAACACATACTCCATCATGCATACCATACCAACTCTCACTTCCCACACTTTTTCACTGCCCCCAGCCCCTCAAAGACAGCACCTTACAGTTCAGCTTTCTTGGAAACATAAATATTAGCTTTTTCCCCTAACACATCTCTTTCAAAACATACCTAAACTTTGGCATGGAGGTGCACAGTACAGAAAGCATCTTCTGTGGAACTGAACATGCCTCCTTTATAAAATGTTCAACATCATGTACAGCCCTAAATAATTTTGAAAGAGACCAGTGTATCTCCCCGCTAACTCAAGCTCCCTTCTGCCTTGAGGATCTGAGCACCATCTGCCCTCTACTGAAAAAAAGCAATGAAGAAAAACTTGGGGCATCTGATATAAGATAGAACACAGAGTGGTCTCTGAAAGCATCCTTTTCCATCTCAGCCTCCTTAACATGAAGGAAGGAGAAAGAAAATCTATATGAGCGGCTGTTTCCTCTATCTAGAAATCTTTGTGTCATTCATTCGAGCAACGAATTTTGTAGAACACCGGCTTTATCTTCCTCACTCACAGAAAAGAACTGAGAAGACGGATTTGGCTCAACTGTACAGACTCCTGATTAAAAAACAGCCTTACTTCATCTCTTCTTGTAGGCTTTCATTAAAGGAACATATGGGGGTGGGGGGGAGGGAGAAGGTATTTCTCAGAATTTGTAACAGGACAGAGTAGGGGGAAGTAAAAATGCAATGCCCTTTCCAGAAAGAGAACATATTTGGACGGACCTCCTTTTTATTGGAATACAAGAATCAAGTTAAGCACTACCAGTTTTTCCATTTCACTTTACAGAAACAACATATCTACATGAAAAGAAAGTAACAAAACAGATACTGAAACACAGACAGGAAGGGAAGAACTGAAGCTTCTTAATATTAGTCTGTATGTAGCCGACAGCAAAACCAAAAGCTTTGTTTATACAGCCAACAAAAGAACAAAATGTACTGCTGTGCAACGCAGAAAGAGGCCTCCAAGATACTGCCACAAATGACATTCATCAGGGCTATGAACGTGGAGCTACTGAAATTAAAGCTAGGCACACACGACTTGCAAATGATGCACTATACTAATTTTCTAAGATTACTAGCAAAACCAACAGGGATGCATATGAAAAGGTCACAAATTTAAAAAGGTAAGACTGTAGGGAAAGAAGAGGTAGCTGAGGAGCTGCATTTCCAGCTGTGCATACAAATCAGGATGCCAAGACCCCTAGTGCCTCCTTTGCTAAGAAAGCAGACAGGGGCTAGCTCTCCCACTGGGTGGTAAAGAATTTGCTTGTAATTTCTCTTTTCTACTACCAGTGACATCTGCCTGGGTAAGCAAGAGTGAAGGAAGAAAAGTTCCTGATTTTCCTGAAGCAGAAAGGATAAGCTGTGGAAAACAGCTACATCTTGTTTAACCAGTAGCATTCCCATTCCAGCATGCAGAAATACACTTCAAAGCTGGCCTCCAGCTGTAAACTAGCATCTTTTAAGAAGGCTGCAGGTGATGTCATTTTCTGACCAGAAACGTAACATCACTTATAAAAAGATTAAGAGTGTTTAATTCACTTGCAAATATATGGCGTGAATAAAAATATAATTGCATTCAAATGCTTATTTAAATGGGGACTACTTAGCATCTTGACCACTTAATTTGTATGTTAAATACCAGGATGAAATGAATAACAGCTGCAGAAGTTCTGACCAAAAAAAAAATGAAATGTTTCAGATACATGAAACTAGAAATGCTCAAAAGTTGGTAAGGAACACAAGGTTATCGTTACCTCAGAAAGAATTGGATGGAAATAAGGAAGAAACAGGCTGAATGACAGATACAATTTCCAGAAAGTAAGTTAGCCTGTAATTTAACTATGGATAGTCCATTGTTTGGATACTTAAACAAAACATACTGAGATCATATAGAAAAAACTATTTCATTCTGGGAGATGACAAGTTCACATATTTATTTCCATAAACAGAAACTACAAGGCTGTATTAAAATGTCTTTTTAGAAGTTCCAGGGGTTTTCAGTCTAGTAATGTGATTATCAAGTAGCAGAAGCCTGCAAATATGAATTGCCAAATCAAAAGGCGAGAATGATTAACCACTTTGCAGCTAATCTGCACCCTGCTTAGTGACCTTACCAGTTATGGTAACAATATGCAGGACTGGACCCAACACCCAAAATCCTTCAGCCATGAATAAATAGGGAACTACTGACACAAGTCTAGCCTAACAAGGAGGGGTCACAATGAGTACAGGCAGCACTTCTAATGTTAGTGGTCAGCCATGATTTCTCTCTCCAGCAGTGCAAGCAGCAATGAAACAATGTTCTGCTTTTTTTAACTCTTGGAATGAAAAGAAAAATCTTTGACTTGGGGTGTTAATAAAAATATAATAAAATACAGAGATATTTAAAATATATTTAGCTATCATTTTTTAAATCATAGAACATTGCACCCAGAAACGTATTATAACATCATTTTTTTACCTTAAATAGAGCATTAAATTATCGTTACAAGTAATCATACTTTTATATGGGAAACATTACTTTTGAGTCCTTTGTATTTTTCGAAAGATATTAAATTGTAGTAACCAAACACATCGTTGCTAAAAATCTCAACATTACTTAATCTTGTACAGCATATACCACTTAAAATAATACAGAATAATCAGCTATATATAAAATTTAATTGCTGCTCTTAAGGCACAGTAAAGACACCTTTAAAAATATAGACAATACTTCTTTTAATAGAATTATACAATAATGTAGGTTGGAAGAGAATTCTGGAGATCAGACAGTCCAACCTTCTTACAAAAGCTGAGCTTTGATTTGATTATCCAGAGTCCTGCTGAGCCATGTTTTGAGTATTTCCACTGCTTATACACTCAAGGCACTCAGCAACTAAAGTTTATGAAACTGCAGTAAAAAAATACTACTGAAACACTTTCATGCCTGCACTTTCTCTTCTTGACTTGCAGTCAGCACCTTCCCTGCAGTTCTCAGAGTACAAAAAATTCTTTGCTTAGTAACTGTTTCAACTTCTTATGGAAAAACACTGTATTACAGTAAACCTGAGCAGAGTAACCATCCAGAGCATTCTTAACAGTTATGGTATAGATGGAAGGAGGGACCATTTTGATTTTCCTGGAGACAATGTCTGCGACACTGACAGCCATAAAACTGGAATCAAACATCACAGAGAAAATGGTGGTAGTTTTGACACCTTTTTTCAGAAGTCTGATTCATACACAGGGATTCCTGCTTTCTGATGTAGAAAAAGCTCCTGTGATCCCCATTTAAGTAAACAAAACAACTATCTGACAGAAAGATTAAGAACACCCCATGATTTAAAGTAACAGCAATATGGCAGTGATACAGAAATAATCTAGTTCTGCAAAACAGAAGTAAAGGAGATTAAACAGTTTGGGAAAGGAAGGCTGAAAAAGAAATTCAACAGAAAATTCTGATTATATGGAAAACAAAACCCTGAATAAAGAAGAAAATGAAATAAGCATATGATAGAATGTTCTCCAGGTTTCAAGCCATTGCTGCAACCCTTAAAAATTAACTGAGAGGCATCTTTCCATCTTGCATATGCCTGCATACGAATATTAGAAAACCTAACCTTGATGTACTAAGTACTCAAAAAGTACTTTTTGGAGAGAATGTTTGTTGTTCTGGTTTGTTTAAGTAAACTATCTGGTAACACCATTAGTGTGAAACACAAAAAGAAAAAATAAAAAAACCATACCTACCTGGCTACAGAATACATAAACAGAAAATCATTGTCAGGTGATCCAAGAGTCTTACTATAATCTGTATACTTCTTTTGTGTGGTACTTTTTATATCTTTCATTACAGATTCCATTTCTTTACTGAGATTGGTTTCAGACTATGAACAAAGACATAAAAGAAGATTAGTTAATTTTACCCAAAGAAATGCAGTAGCTGATTGGAAAGTGTAGCATTTTGATATTTATAAAAACACATTTGCAGGCTATGAAAAATATGCATTAAAAGCCAATATTCTATTTCACAGAAGTATTATATTATTCTGAAAGTTATTCTGGTTTGTTCTGACTATGAAAACATCACTGTTTTGTCCACCTTCTAGGTTTAAGGATCTCACTGCTTGTGTTACTTTAAAGCATATTTGAATTGCACAAGTACATGAAAGTAATACTTTGTATTTCCATCAAGACTGGAAGGCTAGCAAAATTTAATAGAATTAATTTTATCATTCAGAAAGACCTCATGAAGCTTTTAACACATGAGTATCTGCAAACTGCTCTTTCTGTAAAATAAATAATCCACAGCTCAAAACATTCTAATATAGATATTCTTTAAATAAGTTCCAGTTACAAGGATATTAGGGTTTTTACATTGTAAAGAAATGATAAATGAAAATTATATTACATGACTCAATTCTATGTAAATTACTATGGAGAGAAGTAGAATTGTACTTCATAAAAATTATATAAATCACATTTTGCCATAGCTTTTTAACTGTTTATTTAGTAGATAATGCAGTTCAAGTGCTGTAAATATTTAAAATCTCTTGATGTAAGGGGAAAAAAAATTATTATGCTGTCTTCCATATCTGGAAAAAACAAAGTTTCCCAGGTTGTCAAGTTTCTAAGAGGTCACAAATGCAACATAATTTAAAAAGCTGAAAGGTAGAGGCAAATTAACAAGGATCTTTCTGCCTTACACTGATGCTTACTGGGAAAGTTCCCAGCTGTTCTTGAAGATCTTCCACCTCTTGAACAAGATCTTGTATACACTTGTTACTATGACTTTGCCAAAGGCTTCTTTCCATGTTGTTTCCAGGATAACAAGGAAGAACACTGTTAGCAAACTGCCTACAGAGCGGACAGGTAAATTCTCCTTTGTCCACTGAAAACCCCTGGAGGACCTGGTCATTCTGAAAGCAAATAAGATGTAGTTGAAATATGCAAAAGATCGGTATTCTTTTAGTTTGATATTTCAGGTGGATAGTTAACAAACTAGATCTAAAAACAAAAACTATAAAAATAGTAATTGGAATAGCTCCTCATTTTAATGAAAAAGGTCTTAACTACGCAACTGTCTTACAACCCTCCAACTCAACTGATTTTCCTAATTTTTAAGTACTTTTCATTGTCAACAATATCCCCATAATAAACTAGAAAACCTTTAATGGGGTATTTTGAGCATTCCACATGTGTTGTCTCTTTCTAGGAATTCCAATAAAGTTTGAGACTCCTGTGATAAGATCTTTTAAAGACAATTTTATTTTCAGCAATGAGAAATGTTTGACGGTATTTGTCAGAAATACAGGCTGAAAAAAATCTGATCAAGTAGCCATTGGAGGGCAGCATGACAAAACTCTGAATTGTTTTTCTTTATCATAAAGGATCAAAAAATGGAGGTGGAAGCATGTGTTTGGGAAGTAAGCACCTCTCCTGAGTACTCCAATTACTGGCAAGCAAAATTGCTTTACTTTTGTGAATTGCCTCAACCATCTCCCACTCCTGTAAATTAACAGTGATTGTAATTTAAACTTCAAGCCATCAGCCCAGACAGCTGAGACTTACATACCTTTCTGGATGTTGATCTCTGATTGTATTATGTAAAAATAAATGGCTTATCCATATCAATACAAGTCTATATAAATTATTTCAGTATTAAGAACACTAGGAAATAGTTGAAATTATTATGCATTCATTTAGGTAGTAGTAATATCTAGGACCAAAAGTTCACTGAAGTAAATTAGAAATCTTCAAGAATACAATGAGATGGATTTACAGTTTACTTCAATTTTAAATGAGAATCCACCAAAAAAGGGACTTCAGTGTGTATATGGTGCAAAAGATTACTTTTCCAAAATTCAGTAAAAGAAGATTCTACCATGAAAGCCCAGATTCTACTTAATTATCTTGATGACACAATTACCCCTGAAAATCATCTTTACAGTCATATGGAAAAGTACAGTTCATCATGGGGTCCAATAAATGTGGCACAGCTTCCAATTTCTCTAGAGCAAGTTTCACAGTATGACCAATGCTGATACTAAAAATACAAAGCACTGCTCATAGTTTTTCTCAAAGTGAAAACAAAAATCAACAAAACTTATGAGAAAGTAAAACTAAAGAAATACCACATAAAGTAATCTTGAATAAAAAGGCTGTTTCATATGCAATAAGAAATCATCAATTAGTCTTCATTTTATTACACTAAATAATACTGAATGAAATGATTGCTTAAAATCTGATGACTTTTACAACTGCAGAGCTTGTGGTAGCATTCTACGGTGCCATTCAGAAGATTAGGCTGCAAGAGGTTGAGGGGGTTAAAAGAGGCCAGCAACATCAATGGAACACTACCCTGCATACTGAGACCACGTAAAAAGAAATGGATGTTTTTCCTAGCCAACGACTTCTAAGGCTTGACTAACAAACTGTATTTTAAAACCATATACAGCAGTAATTTCCCAAAAGTATTTTCCAAGGGGGGAAAAAAAGCACAGTTCACAAGAGTTAAATTCTTTTAACTCACTTCTCTAACCTGCATGTTTATACGCAACATATAACATACATACCTAGAGATAAAAAATATCTAACTTTCTGTAACTCCGTTTTCATATTACGAACCAAAAGCACAAGTTTATACTTGTAAAATTCCCCTCATTTTTCTTTCCTTTCTCTGTAAATTCTAACACTTGAAACATCAAAATATGAATCTATGAAACAGAAATGAAAAAACTGTAAGAAATGTTTTACCTGAAATCCATACCAAAAATAAAAAATCGCATTACTGTATTTTTGTACTGTTTTACAACAAGGTTCTTTGAGTCAAGTACTTTTTCTGACATGTCAGAATAACTGAAAACAAAATACTTCTGTTAATATTGTCAAAGTGTGACAAGAGTTTTAGTATCTAGAGTCCCTGAAACATAATAAAAACACCTTGTTCATTCACATAAACCCAGTCTTTCTTTCTCCGAATTGAACAGCATAAATCCAATTGATTTCACTAAGAACAGTTCAGAGCCAAATAAACAAAAATGATTTTTTAGTTTCACTTACCCGTAAAGATTCCATGTAGGATTTGTGACAATCTATGTGTAAAGTATGACCACAAGTTTGTACATAAACACCTCCTTCCCAGCCTATTGACACTGCTTGCAGGCAGGAGCTCTAAAACAAAGCAAAAATCATGAGAAAAAAGAGCAGTTTATATGAAGTTATAAAGGTATTTGGACAACTTATTTTAAGATTCAAAAAAATAGATTTTTATTTGCATGTAATCAAATCAAAAGATGTGGAAATAAAGAAAAAAAATATTTTATAAAGTATTTAAAGTATTTCCTTATGCTAACTTACATAGCTGCCATTATGCTATTCTTCCCAACAAGGAGCCAAGCACCTAAGTTAAACTTCTGCAGTTCTTGTCACTTAAGATAATGGCTTCTTTAAAGAACCTCTTGTATTACAACATGAAGACAGCTCTAACTCTACCATCTGTTCCAATAATACAAGTTATCCCACGTACAAGTGCAATGGACTGTTCCAACACACTTAATTCAGTTCTGTATGTAACCAAAATAACAAGATCACAGTTATAAAATTAAACCCTGATCTGTTATTAAAATTCAGTGTAAACACTTAAGGAGTTTTTAGTAAGCTGTTGAACAATGTTATGTATAATACATGGTAAAGGGAAAAGAGAACAGACATTTGTTTAGTGAACTGAGTTTTATATTAGGATTGTTTTGAAAACATTAGCCACATTCAAAGATGCTACTTACAGCCCAAGTGTTAAAATAAAGTTACCTCAGTGCAGTTCTCAGAAAATAATGAACTAAAAAACCAAACCAAACAAACCCAGGCACCACTGCAAATTTTGATAAGGAATTCTGGAAAACTCTCCTGCAGAATTTGTAGTTGTAGTCAAATCATTAAATCTCCATGTCTCAAAAGAAAATAAAAATTCATACCCAGATTGAAATGTAGATTCTGGTTATACATTTAAGGAACAGAAAAAGAGTTAGAGATACCAGAATTGGAAAACAATTTTTAAGTGTAGACTCACCCTGAAATGATCTTACTGTATGATGCAAAACCGGGGTACTATGAATAACCAATTCTGACAGTTGTATTTTCTAACAATGTCCTAACAATTGCATTTTTTTCTTGCATATGAGCAGAGAATTAAAACAAAATTACAAATTCAAGCCACAAGACATTACCCTATTTACCCTGCCTCAACCAGACATTCATAATGTGCTGTGATCCTATCAGGCCACAGAACAAGAAAAAAAACTTTCTATTTTTCCTGTTGGTTATTGCATGATTTAGTAAACTGCACTATTTAGTAAGGTCATATAGTATACCTGGATAAACCTCACAGGATAAATGTTTAGTTTGGGAAAACCTTTATTTATTGCATGTATTTAACAAGGCTGCTTAACAGCAGTTACAGAAGATAAAAAAACAACCCCAAAGTCTTAGCAGGAAGACTTTGTCTCTATTCTTTTGAATTCAGAAATAAAGGAGAGTCCAAGCAAGCCACAGGCTGGGGATGGAGCATACTTATATCAAGTTATCTTAAATCACTTTGTGATTCTGAAAATAGTCCTATTGATAAAAGTATATAAAATTTTATCTCCTAATCCTTAGTCATACATCTCTATACTAAAAAGAATCACTTTCATTGATTTTCCTTTCATGTGCAAGAACTCTACTGTCTGACAGTAAGCATCAAATATCAGCTAAGAAAGCACAAAAAGAATCTTTATGGAAACAGTTGGCCTGTTTTCCCTATTCCGTATGCAGCATAAAGCTTTTGTATATTTTTTTCTTCTTGTAGAATAAGCTATATCATGCTTCATAACTTCAAATTCTTACACCTAAGAGAAATTATTTACTTGCCTCCTGAAATCTGTTGTTAGAGGAAGGACTTTTACTGAGAAGGACACATTTGATGAACAAAAGGACTTCTTACTGCTTAGCTCAGCTGAACAGGACACTCAAGATACTAACAGATGTTTCCATTTTTATGCCAAAAGAAATTTAAGGATTAGCTCTTTCATGCAGAGACATTTTTTTTAGCACAGTAGTGAGTGACCTGGAAACTTGCAAGCAAGTATAGTCAATTCAATGAATGTTTATATTAGGACTGTAATCTTTGAAAGCAGGATGCATTTGCTCCTTGCATTACTCAGTGTATTTTAGACTAATCTGCTGGTAGTGTTACTGTGCAGAAGATATATACACTTCAGTGAGATCAAGTTTCTGAGTAATATTTTGTTTGGAACTCCTTCCATTTGCAGTATGAAAAAGTGAAAATAAAGCTACAGTATTGTTTCCATGTTTTTTATCACTTAAGTAGGAAAAACATATTCATTAATTGTTTGAAACTATAAACAAACATCCTCAATGTCAAAAGAAGAAAAGCTTTTCCACAGATTCTTTCTGAATTAAGAAAGTCTTTCGTTCAGGTGTTCAGAAAGAATTTCCTGCTTATATCTTTAAAACTTTCACTTCCTAGAAAGGAAAACACCTCAGGAGAAGGTGTTCTTCTGAAAATGCTGCCCAATTTTTAAAACAATACCAACACAATTATGGAATTTACTCTAAATTAATCTGCAATAAGCAAGCTTGGATGCAGTTAGCAACTTTCAATTATCTGTGGATGATAATTACAAGAAAGCTAGCAGTTCTGTCACAGAAAAAACTGTCACAGCTTTGACTCCTTAAAGCCAATATTTAAGCTTCCAAAGGCTCATTATTCAGTTAGATCTGTGTGAGAGCTGGTATGTCACTTGGAATTAGCCTATAGAAGCTAATATAGAATCATGAGTTGCACACGCTTCTCCCCCAGAATGATTTCTCAGAACAGTTATGTATTCTCTTACGTAGCTGCTTCACACACTAGCAAGGAAAGTCACAGGCAGCACTTCCACAAAGTTCTACAACTACACATGTCCTGCTCAGCAACAAGAGTTAGCTCTCAAAATTAAGTATTAAAAGATGTAATATGTCTTTGTGAAATAACACAAAACTGTGCTTGGAACAGCTAAAAGAACTGCAAACTAGACAGTAACATACCAACTAACATAATACTGAACTTCAGTAATCGTGTGCAGAGTTGAGGATTCAGCAGAAGAGGATGAAGTCTTCTGCTGGTCCCTTCTTTCCATCCACTCATCCTCCCTTTCCCCTTCTCTGTAGCGGCTCAGAAAACTGTTACAGGTTAAAACAACTCTTTCCACTTATTCTGTGCTGCCAACAATACTTTTAACTGGTGAAGAGTAATTCCTTGATCAGGTTCTCTCAACAGCCACAAGAAAACTGGTGTTTTGAAAATAATACCTGAGATAGTAAATCCACATCTCAATTTGTGGTCATACTGAATTGCGAACTATCTTCTTCTAGAGAACATCTTTATAGGTACTTAATGACTATATAGCCTGTAGATGCACTAGATGGCTGTATGTCAAAAGTATAACTCTGGGAAAGTCAGATGCTGTTTAAAAATAAGGACCCTATCAAATGTAAATACTTCATAACTACTGCAACATGACACAACATTTATTAAATGTAGAAATAAAAGAAGAAGGACTCTTAAGTTGTAATTTCATTTACCTTTTTACACAGGTTTTTCATAAGTGCTAGTATTGTTCATATGAAATACTTACATCTTTGAAGTATCGCTGTAAAGTTGCAAGCCTCACATCATGCAGTGCTGCACAGGTATCCCAAGGGTATATTTGCTCCTCTTCAGTAGTTGGTAGTCTCTTTGGCTCAGTGCTATTGCGGCACTGTCCCAATACTGTATGAAGAAATGCAGCAATAAAACAATACACTAAACAACTAAGAAAACAACCAGGAAATTCTGTTTTGTAACGACAATATGCCTTTTTAATAATTTTTACTGTTTAATATCAAAAAACTGTTGAGCTTTTGCATTTGTACATGAAGTACATACATGTACACACATATACAGACACATTAATGTCTATTTAATTCTCTTTTTCTTTTAATACCTGTTTTCCTGCAGTCCTACTATATACTTCAAGGTCTGCAAAGCTAACAGAACCCAACTGTTCACTTTTTTCCCAAACATCTGAAAATTTTCTCAGTACCCTCAGACCTATATACGTGCCTTACGGAGGACCATCCACAAAAAAAAGAGGACTCACCAGGCTGCATAAGATGCAATGGTATTTATGCACACATTTTAAAAGCTGCAGAAACACTGCTTGTCCAACAAGTCATATATTCATACCTGAGGATGCTTGTAGTAGTACAACGAGCCCTGTAGGTCTGTCTTCAGTAGAAGGACCACTTTGTCCACAAATAACACAATCATATATGGCCTCAGAAACATGCTGTTCCGATGTAGCTACCTCCATGGCAATATCAGCCTCTGGCGATTCTAAAAAAGGATAAGAAAATCCATATTAAACAGAGAGAAAGAAATCCAATTGCATCTCCACTGAGGCAGTGACAAAAAAACCCTTTCAAAATAATTCCTCTAGTTTATCTATAACTAAAATATTGAAAGTAACTTGAAACTAACCTTGCTGCTTAAAACAGAAAGATATCCATACAATGAAATACAAGTTTTCCCATATTCAAAATTATTCCCAGTAGAATGAAATGTTTAGTTCAAGTTTTGTATTAAAGTTGATCTCTTTAAAGCTTATATAAAGCAGAGATCTAGCTTCTAATTCATTAGATCCTATACTGAAAACTCTGAATACAGAGAAATGAAAGGCAATAAATATGAATCTCTATTAAAACCAGATTTGCTCATAACTGATTGACAACAACTGTAAGGAAAAAGTTAATCTGGATATGTATGATACAATTTTAAGATGCTCAGAAAAGGCGAATTAAACATGCAACTAAAAATGAAAGATTTTTTTAAATATGAAACTTGGACAATCTTTAAAAATTAAGGGTCATTAAGAAACCAATCTGCAGCTATGCAAGATGTCCCAGAGAGCTGGTTTTCTAACGCCCCACATTATCATTTCCTAGGTGCAAAGACAGAAACTTTTGAGGATAAGGACCAGCTTCAAATTATTGACGCAACTGCACTTGATGTAGCTGGCTGCACTTGGTTGTGCTGGTTTTTGGGCAGGGGGCTAACTGAAGCAGAAGCAATTTTATGTTATCTTACACAAGTAAGAACTCCTTACTGGCTTGAAAGAAATGCACCATAGGACTAAAGGATCCTCTCCTGACTGCTGAGGAACACATATAGCCAGCCTCTTGACCTAGAATGTAAGGGTGCTTTGTTTCTTTCCTAGAAGATAATTTTTCCAAAACAAAAACACTTCTTTCCTATCTTCAACTACACCCTTTATATCTCCTTGATTAAGTAGGCCAAGGTGATGGATAGAGAATCCAAAAACCTTCAGTGCAGCAAAAGTCCTCACACAGAACTGTTCTTAGGGGAACTGCTCTCTTCTTAAAGTCCATGAGAAGTTCAGCAGTTCATGTTGCTCAAGGAGAAGCATGCTTGATGCCAGGCAGCATCTTTCCTTGCTATGAAAAACTCCACGCTATGCTCTCACTCACAGGGCAGTATCAAAATTACACAATTTTAGTAACTATTGATTTCCCAGTCAGTTATTGAGGGTCACATGAAAATGAACTCTGATCTTCACTGACATGCAGTTATTAATATTGTACACACGTCTATCACCATCTAGTGGCAGTCAGATGTACAATGAAAAAAAAAGCAAAATGCAGCAACTGCACATCATTTATTTTTTAAGTTCAGATATCCAGGAAATCTAGGAGCAAGTGTGGCACAGAGGGAAGTAAGTACTAAAGCTATCTTTTATATTTAACATCACCTCGTAATAGTGTAATGCACACTCATACATACTTGTGTATGAGAAGCACACAACATGAGAATGACAGGAGAGTTTCAGCCTTCTCACTTATCTTCTCTAAAATTTGTCAGTATAACATAAAATACACATCCATTCAATACTTTTTAAGTGTAGAAAGACACTGTAGTGCATCAATCTGATTCTGAACAACTCAATGGAAGCCCTCAAAACCAGTCAAAATTTAGTTTACAAAATACCATTCATTCATAGCAAATTGCATATTTTAAACCTGAAGGGAAGAAAAACCACACATCCGTGTTTAAAAGGTGTTTCCAACCGATTCAGTATACGCAATCTATATTTCTATTGCTTATGTGCAACAAGCACATAAAAATCAGACTAATTAAATTTTAGAACTTAATGATGTAATGCATGTTTCCTTTGTAAGTACTTAGATCAAGTGATAGGCTACTTGGCAAACAATCAGATTTCAAGAACTAAACTTCTAGCATCAAGGAAGACTTCCTAATAAAATAATCTCCCCCATAGGCAGTGAAAAAAACCAAGTCAACTTTCACAAAATCCAAGGGCAAGAGAAATTTGAAAGAATTCAAAATCTCAAGTAACTAAGCAGACTAAAATAATTCCAATGAAACAAGCAAAACCTCCTCCTCCCCACTTCTTTTTGAATGGACTATGATAAACCTTGATTACTGGCTTAAACCAGCTGTTAGCTTCTTCAGAAGATCAAACTTGGGCAACGGTCTGTTTGAAAGGGTACATTTTGGTTGCATAAATCCTGGTGTGAAAAACGTACTAGCGGCAGACCAAAACAAGAAAGCAAGCTATGCCTATAGCAACCATCTCATTCTCGCCTTTCTTGCCCTCCTGAGTCAGTTTTGCCTCTGTGGAGCTCCTGTGAAAGCACCAGACCCTGCCACACCAGCTACATGATCTACCTACACTGGCAAGGACCAGGACAAACATGTTCCAACTCAAAATACTGTTGAAAATGAGAGACACACTTTTCTGCAACCTCCTTCTACAATATTTCATTAATACATTGATACTTGTGAATAGAAAGTAGTTGGCATGCCTCCATTTCACTTCACTTTCAGTTACATGTTTCCTTTTTCACATGGGGATAAATAAAACTAAATGGCATTTTGCTACAATAGTACTCATATGGAAGCTTTAAATGCCCAGAAACAGAGCTCCACACCACTTTTTTTTTTTCCTCTTTTTCCATTTCATATAAAGAAAAGTACAGAATTACTTTGTGTTTTCCACAGCAACTTATGATGCATTTATTTAAAATGACTGGAGTTGCAATGCTATTTTATTAATTTGATTTAGAAAGTATAGGTTCTTACAGATTTTTAAATCATGAGCTAACATTTCCTAGCTGACAGGATGCAATTACAAAAAGATAGCTCAATAAAAATTATTATTTCATTAAATGGCTTTTACATTGATGAAAAGCCTTAAACACTGACTTTAATACAACAAAATTCCTTCTCTTCTACCTAAAAAACTCACCCAAATCACCATCAAGATCTGTCACATGAACAAAGCTATATCAGTTGCAAATAAAAGGGGAAGCATAGCCTAAGTCCCCTTATCTTGCTTCCTGTGGTGCACAAACTCCCAAAATTTTTGTCTGACACTAGGGACGTTTCTCCATGAAAAACAGCACTTGTGTATTATGTCCCAGAACAACATTGCCTTATTGAGTGCCAAAGGAATCCTTTGCCAGCTATTTGCTAAGATACTGATCCTGAGGCATATTATTCCTCCATGTTTCAAACAGGTTTTGTAGGAGCCCGTAGTCTTGTTTTGCATGAAAACCACTGTCACCCAGCACAAGACAACTCATCACTCTAGTGGAGATATAGGAAGTAAGTAGCGGCAAAAAAGAGCAAGGAAGACCAAGGTGGCTTTAGTTGCTAAGCTGAAGCATGGCTTTACTAGCCAGGCAGCAGTCATACAAGAGAGCAAGCATATTTTACATCAAACATTCTTCGTAATACAATCAAGGATGCTTACAGTTACTTATTTAGCTCTTTGTTTAGTTTTGTACCAATAGGAGTCAAGGTTCCAAAGTAACAAAATCCTAGCACTTCCTACCTCCTGGCAAATACTGATCACCCTAGTAAAAACTGGCACACTGTTCTATTGTAGAATGCTTTGCTGCCCGAATTTTATTTCAGTTCTGTTATCCAGAGTTAAAAGATTCACTCCTATTCTTTCCCCTAGCCAGCAAAACCCCAGAACCAAGAGGGCCTTGTAAACACAGTAAATATAGTTTACAGTCTCTGTTGATGGTAGGCAACATTTTTCCTGCTGTCGACATTTTGTGTAAAAGTGGCCCCTTGGCATCAAAGCAACCATTAGTATGCTAATATTCTTCACCCTGACCCAGCACACATATTCTCTAGAGATCAGTACCTAATTTATTTTTCAATCTGGGTTCAGAAGATCGAGTGTTAGGAAATGTATGTCACCTTGCATTAGAACTCTGCACTTCTTTCTAAGTCTAGCTAGGGGATTTTCTCTTGAAGGACAAAATAATGTCCTGCCAAGACTCACATCATAGGAAAGAAACGTGAAGATCCTACCATGTACTTATCATGAGCATTTAAAAAAATGACAACAAAAAAACCCCAACATAACCATCACACTGGACACTTCAGAGGCAGCAAAACTACTGAAGGAATGCAAGATATCTTAATTCACAAATTAACCGATTCACAAATTTTCACTAAGATATATTTGATTAAGTAGTTCAGCAGCTTGCCTGGAACAGATCATAATACTTCATATTTATAAAACTTAGATCTCTGTAAATATCACTGCTATTTGTTAAAGGCTACTATTAACCTGGAGCAGAGGGATTAATTTTTGTTCTTATCAAGTCCTGATGGAAAGGCAGCTAAGTTTCAAAAATCTCTAGCATGGAGTTCCACATCACAGCAGACAAACCACAGCCTCACACTGAGGTAAGTGACCTCAAAACAAAGATGTAGAAGTAGCTATAGATAGGAGACTAGAACTACGGCATTGACACGTATATGACTACATGAGAATACATTACTGGCTCACTAGACATTCTCCTCAGATATTTCAAGAGCTCTATCTCTGCTCTTAGAAAGATGTTTCTTGGTTTATTTTTCTATTTTTTACGTTTGTCCTGCAGTCAAACAGCTAAGGACAGCACAGTGAGTTCTGTTCCATCCTAGTTTATTAACATAGCTGTTTCTAAATTTCACTTAATTACTTCCAGGCAAGCCTGAATGGCAATGCAGTTCTGCAGATGTCACAGAATATAAATAGAAATTAACAGGGGGCCCAAATGTAAAGGGCTACATAATCAGAATTTTTTTCTACAGTAATTATAAGCAAGAAAATGTCATCCTTTGCTTTTAGCATCTCAGATGAATTTGTGAATTCCAGTTCAAATACATAATTTTTGCTGGTAAGATGAGACATTCAATATTGAAAAATGAATATGTAACTGGGTAACAACTTCCTTTTAAGCCATGTTTCACTGCAGCATCATAACAATCAAAGCAGAGGAATGCCTCAGTGGATTAACAGTGGCTCTGTGTAATTTAATAAAGACTTTAGAAACTATTAATTTTATGGGGTTTTAATAAAATTATCTTTAAGCTTTGGCTATTTATTATTCCTGTCATCTTCTAGACACATTTGTTGTCAGAGTATTTTCAGTCAAGAGAAAGGTATTATGAATTTTCTTAAGTGCCATATCCACAAGCAATTACACCAGTTCTCACATTTTACTACTGAATCACATTCACATTTCACAGATGCAGAAGTTTTAAAAAATGATGATAGTAATAATTTGCTCAAATGCCACCAACTGAAACAGTGAGAAAGCCATGGAGCTGAGGCCTCACCATCCCTGCATTCTGACAGTGCTATTACTGTTACAACAATCGGAATTAAGGAACAGACCTACTACTGAATTTCAACCTACAATAAAAGTAACAGAGGTAATAAAAAAAGGTAACAGTTTGAATGCGTGAGAGGGGAACGCATTATAACTGACTGATTTTAGTATGAAAGGGTTTGGGGTTTTTTTGTTGTCAAACAAAATACACACAGCTGTAATGCAATTCAGTGTAAGCCTATTAAATACAGTAGTTTTCAATTTAATAATTCCAGAAAGACTAGCTTCAGAATTCTTGCCACGTCTTGTGTATTAGCATTATAGCAACAATAGCTTTTGTAGCCTTTTCAATAATTTGCTTTAACATATCGATACTGTATTCACAGCTGAAACAATTAATCTGGGTTTTTAAAGAAATCCCACACACTATAATGGAACAGATACTTCCTTTCTTCCAGTCAGAACATAAAAGCTTGTTAATACTGGGGCTGTAGCACAAATTCAGCAAACTTTTCATCACAAACTCAGAAAACAGTATGGCAACTTAGAAGACACTTAAAAAAGCCGGTTGACAGGAAAAGCAATTTTTCAGCTAACACAGTGCCTGGAATTCTATTAAGTTGTTGCCAGTAAATGTCATCATGCAGAATAATTCTACGAAAACATACTCCATTGAGTTGATTCTACCTTCTGCTGTGCATGGCCTGGTACAACTGACAACCCACACAACATTTTATGTTCGGATATCTGAAGTTACTTATTATTTAAATACTAAGAAACAAAGAATTTCAGTGTTGCATGCCCAAGAACTTTCCAATACACAATCATAAGCACATAGGGCCCAGGTCTGCCTGTTAAAGAAATTAGGGGTTCTTTTAGATATCTGACATACGTAGTTAAGTTAAAGCTACCAGTCCTCGACATAAATACTGTGTAACTTACTGATTTAACTAATTTAACTAATATGGTTCATCCGCAAATCAAAGCAGTCACCTTAACCACAGCTTATAAAACTCAAGA
Source organism: Psittacus erithacus (assembly GCA_009867235.2). Taxonomy (NCBI): domain Eukaryota; kingdom Metazoa; phylum Chordata; class Aves; order Psittaciformes; family Psittacidae; genus Psittacus; species Psittacus erithacus. Next base: position 40,043 of record WYDI02015915.1, on the reverse strand, counting down.
ATGGGGTATTTACGCAAGCATATGCATATATGAAAATATAGCTATGACAGGTAAATAATACATATAGCTATGACAGGTAAATAATACATATAGCTATGACAGGTAAATATATATAGCAGCAAATGATTTCATATACAAAACCATCAACTTTAAAGTTGCGATATCAAGAATTCATAATAAAGCTGGCTGCAGAATCAAAGATTCCCAACTGCTTTCAATTAGCCACAACCATAAAAAGACTTAATTTTTGATAAGTAGAACAGCATGTTTTTAATTCCCTTCTTCTTTACTTCAATTAATAGATTAATAAGAAACAGCTACCCATTTAATAAGCATGACTTCAATCCATTTTTATTTGTGGATTTTGTGTTGCACTGCACACCCTCCAAACATAGCACTATATATATATAGGTCATTAATTTGCTGAAGAAATTTTAATGATTGCTTTATACAAGACTTTCATAAGTATAAAGGAATAAATTTTCTCAGCAACTTATGAACTGGAGAGAGTTTAACAATTTAAAAATCAGACTTCTTCAAGCAAAAGCAGTTGCCAGTGCTTAAAACTCAAATCAAACTACACAGCAGATGATATTTGATTTAAAAAGGGGAGGGGAAGGGGGAAAAAAAAAAAGCTCCCCGATTTCTGCTTTTCTTTTTTTAATCTTTGAAAAGTGCTCACTTTCAATGAAATAATAATCCAAACGATTGAAATATTGTCCATTCCTCAGTTAAACACAAGCAATCAATCAAGATTACATGCTTCTACACAGCAGAACGTGAAACAATTTATCCTCAAGAAAAACAAGAGCTGATTGTGCTGTAAAGCCTGTGCTTGAAATAGAAGAGAATGTTATCATTTAAAGCAACTGAAATGATCTAAAAATTATGCTTTCCTTAATTCTATATAGAGATTTAAAATGGAAAACTTTTACCTTAAATTTTAAAACTTTAATCTTAAATTTTATTATTAAAGATTGAAGAAAATGCAGTCTTTAAAAGACAAACTAACTTTGGAAAGTTAAGTAAATACTTCAAAAATACATCACACATTTCATCCACTGTGTATTAAGAAACAGTAGTAACAAAATTATGTAAATATTTTTCAAGATAATTTAATTTATTCTCTAGCAATTCTGTATTCAGTATTATCTGTCCTAGAAAAGACAACTTTAAGCCTCTTAAATATTTAGTGAACAAGTGGATACAGTTTGTCTTTTTTTAAACTGCATAAAAATCTTAATACTAACATGGGGGGAAGGAATAAGCAATCAACCACACAAAAAAACCTTACCAACATCCATGGCGGTTTCCATGAAGCTTTTCTGCCTTGAAGCAAATTCAGCCAACAATTTCTGTTGCCTTTCCCTGGCCTTCTGTCGTCTGAGTGAAAGAAGCAGGGGGAAAGAGAGAAAAGGAGGTGAAGAAAAAAAATAAGTAAAAAGAGTACATATAACGGAGGACAACAAATTAGTTTCTAGTCAGTAGTTTCAGGCTTATTACAGTCACCACCTTCAACAATATAATATAAAATTCAAGTTTCTTTCCACATAAAAGACTGATTTTCAAGCCTAACAGTTATTTTGAGTCTGAAAGAACGAAATAAAATCCTGCTCTGAAATACCCTCCTTAAAAATCAAAAGATCTTTTAATGTGTTAGGACGTAGCATCATAAGAAAAAGAACCCAAGACTTTATTCTTCAAAGTTATTTTTCCATTATGCAAGAGAAGAATAACAGAGTGAAATGTCAATTGTCAAGTGCTCCTGTGAGCTACCAATGCTAACAAGATACTAGTAATCATAACAGTAGTAGTAATAATGACAGCAGCAGCCTACCTCACTCACTTTTGATACAAAGCTTGATGCCAGGGGAAACAATTATTATTTGTTTATTTCCCAGCTAAGGCTCCTTATACTGGTTCCCCTACTTCTACCCAAGATACTGGTCACCAACAGCTTTCATACCTAAAGAAGTTTGAGACTGCTTCCAGATTGAAGGCTTTTATCTCCCTGGAGCCACGCTGACTTGACTAATTTTTTCCTCATCGTTTAATAAAGCTCTAGATTTACAAATGGAAGACATTAGACTGATTCTTGACTATCCTTCCATTTAAACTGTTTCAGTGATCTGTATAACACTATAAGACCAGCTATTCTGTAACTCTGTATATACATACTGCAGCAGGTAGAATAATATTGACGGATGTAAAAAGACAAAGAAAATAGAAATTTATTTCTCTCTTCCTGAGGTACCCAGAACGGGTCTTTACTTAGACAAGAGTTTACAAAGAGTAGAAATGGGGCAGTGCAAGTGGAAAAACCAAACAAAACTCATACCACAGATGCCCACCACATGGCACATGCGAAGACCTACATGCGTCATGGCTAGGGCTTTTACACAGCACCTTCCCAGTGCAGCTAAGGACACTCTATCATAGCTACAAACTCCATGCATCAGCATTTACAATGCATTCCCCCCGCGCAGGGATGATTCAGATAACTAACGGGTTTTAAAAACATCACTTGGCATCTGATATGCTGAGGGGTGAGTCCTCTTTAGTCTCCAGCACTGTCTGCTTATTACTGTCCTGGCACAGGAACAGACATGCACAGGACCAAAGCACCGAATATACTGTAAGTATATCCTTAAGTGGCCTGTTTATAAGTTAAAGCTTCTAACTTGTTTTCTTAAAAGCACCTTAAAACCCCAAATACCTCTGCCCATTTATGTCACGTTGTACAGCCAGCATTTCTCAAAATAACTTCTATTTACAACAATCCTAAGATTCATTATTCTCAGCATCATACCAGGGCATTCATTAAACCTCTTTTTATTTATTCCTTCCTGGGAATTTCTCAATGCACACCTTGACTGAAAGCAGGGTGACTGTAAATAGAGACCTTTAATAAGAAGACATAAACAAACTCTGACAGATTCAGTACAGCTCAGTACTGTAATTTTCCATGATGGCCCATGGGAGTATGACACTGCAATTGAAAAAAATACTGCAAACAGCTCAAGCTGCATTATGGTTTCTATGGCAACAAGCCATTGCCTCAGTGATGCCAAGTATGTCATTATATGTTGAAGTAACCAAAAAAGGGTGATCACTGAACACTCACAGTCTACTTGGTTTTCACTAACACAAAACTAGACTTGGGGGGAAAAGAGTAACAAAACAAGAAAAAAAAAAGAAAGTAAAAATTGCCACGTGGTTATATGAGCACTGTCAATTTATGAGATTAGTCATTTCAATTATCACACTGCCCATTAATGGGTCCCCAATGCCATTATGAATCTGGGAGAAAGAAAACAATCACTCAGAACAACAAAGAACTGGAAACATTTATTTTCATCATTCAGCTAGCCCCAGAACTTAACTGAAAACATAAAAGTGCCCACAACTGATCTTTGGAAATATCACATCCTTTTTAGAGGGAAAGGAATAATAACCTTACCCTTTCTATATGAAAAGTTACTTGATTCACTGATTCCCATCCTTCTCCCACACATAAATCCAGCACTACTGAGTACCACAATAACGAGTAGGTGTCCAAGATGTAGCAGTGTTTTATTTAAAGCAGCCACTCAGTCTGGCATTTTTTGAAAGAATTTTACACACTAAACCTTGACTATTTCTCTCACTTACTGAACTATTAAAGGGGATGTTGAAAATCATTAACTGCACACTTGCAAGGAAAAAAAAAAAATTACTTTGTACAGTATGTAACTTATAAAAAATATTAAATCTCCTTTTCATGTTTGATTTTCAAGTACAGTATAGGTCTTGGACACAGAGCGAATTGAAGGAAAAAAATATTTTCAAATAAGAATGGCAGGATGAACAAAGGTAGCTAATACAGAAATCAACTGAGCCAGATGGCTGCATGTTTATAGAACCAAATTTACAGAACCATAACTATAGTCTGGTTACATAAACCATTAATACGTCAAAATACTGCATGGACAAAGCATACTATTCTTGTCCATTCCAGCTTGTGCCCTATCTCTACTTCAGGTTGTGTGGTAAACACTCTGACCTGACACTCTCTACACTCCAATGTTCTAACACTAACCACCATCCTCTTGCTTCAAATGCATTGTTCCAGTTACCAATCTCTTCCCACTCACCTCTCCCCGCCTCCAGCCAACTCTTCTTTCTGGCTGGCTCTGAATGCCAATCTCTTACTTGTGCCTTCCAGACATTTGCATTCCTGTTTCTCCTTCTCCTATCAACTCTCAAAACTCCATTCTCCCCCCATTAAGATTTTCACTAAAAATTGGTTCTTTCATTTGCTGTTCCTTTCTGAGTATTCCTGTCCTGACAACCCAGTTCTTCCCTATAACCCCTAACTTGCCAGCTTGAGTCTTCCCACATCAACTATTCATTTGACCTGGCATCTTCCCTTTGCTCACTATTACATCAACCAGAAGGTTTCTTTTCCCAGTACCAGTCTTCAACTCTGCTCCTACCAGTCCTAGTTTTCACCTCTACTTCTCAGCTCTAGTTGCTGTCCTCTAGGCATTTGACCTGGATGAATCATCTTCCATAGGACTCACTTGCCAACATATATGTTAAAAGCAGAAGAGAAGCAGGCTCTCTGCATTCAGTTTCAGTACAGCTAGTAATATGGGTGCTCTCAAGACTCCATTACGCCCCAGCCTCAATCCTGAAACTGTCTTGAGTTTTTTCCCCCAAAAAAATCAGCCCAAGACAGGCACCAGGCACGCAGGTCTTCAGGCTACAACACGAGAAAACAGGAATATAATTTTAAGAAGTTTAAAGACTATTAAAAATGGAAACCAGAATTTCAAAATTGAACATACAGAACAAGCACAAAAGGCAGAATTATCAAAGCCACATATATTAAACAAACAAAAATAATAATGGTGTGATGTGTCCATGCGAACGAACAAACACAAAATAAATGACTAAAAACGTCTAACTCATCTTGAGGTTAAGCCTCAAAAGTTAACACAATCTTCATTCTTCACCTTTGTATATGAGTGGTATACATGGCAACATGAAGGGTGAGTATGTATATAACATAAAATCATTATGAAAGTTTTTTAATGCAAAGATCTGATTAGCAAGGTGCACGGTCTTCCTCAATACTCATGTAAAACATGTATATTCAAAATGGCTAAAGAAAATAACGGTAGAATTAAGACATTCCTTTCATAAGCAACTCATGAAAAGACCTAGAGAGAGATTTGCCAACAGACACGTAACACATGGTGCCCTTCTACTGCCCTTACTTCGTTATTAACGTTACCTTTCTTCTTTATCCAAAGTTTTCTTCTCTGCAGAGCTGATCTTTTTTGGTGGTACAGGAGGTGTCACCTTTCTGCATATCTCTTCAATTATACGTTTATTCAATCTGCTCTGTATGGCAGCTTTCAATAAAATTCTTTCTACTGCTGTCATTCCATCACCATGAGAATATCTTGGAATTTCTGGGTGGATTAAAACCTCCACATCATCCAGCCATGGAGGATAGTAAGAGTTTTGTTTTCCTGAGAGTTTATGATGCAATTTGATCAACAAGGACAGAATGCTTTCCTTGACCTCTAGAATGGCAGTGGTTAGCTGTGGAGTTGCTCCAGGTGCAGACCATTTCATTGATGTTTTGGGCCGAACCACCTGATTTGCCTCACTGGTGTTCCGATTGATGATCTCTTGAAATTTCTTCCTACGTTCTGCAACCAAACTGAACACCTGAGCTGTCCCCGAGTTCTTGGGGGAAAAAAAAAAACAAAATTACAATGTTTAACTTTCAGAAATACAAGTACAGACAATATACATTTATAAAACTATAAAAAAACATTTTAAGCTAGGAGGAAAAGCACAAAACATTTGAAGTTTCCTTTCCCCTTCCAAAACACACTGGGATTTGGTATAGCAAAATACTAAGCCCACATATCATGTTTTTTATACAAATCTGTAATAGCTGCATAAAAAGCCGTGTACAAAATGAAAACGTCATTCTTACCAAAACAATCGACAACTGGCTTTGCTCTAGTCTAACTCAGAATTCTGTTTTCCAAAGAAATATTTCCTTACGTTCTCTAGAATATTCATAATTTCTAGAATTTGCATGTAATTTCAGTATCTTTACTTAAGTCTGCTGAGCTCTGCTGCACAATGCAACTCATAATCCACACAGGTGAACACAGGTGAGCCCACACATCCCCACAGTCACTATACATTTTGTGGAGGTTTATTAGCTGAGATCCAGAAGTTTGCTGCTCAAGACACATGAGCATGAGTGCAATTACATTAATGACAGAGCCCTATTCTATCTATACTAACCTGCTTTCAGCCCCAAATTAAGGGCACATGGAAGCAACTCACATATACTGCATCCCTAGCAGAGATGTTTCCTCAACATTTTGAACATGAAATTCAAAATGCTTTACATCTTACTCTTTCCTTCTCAGGACTCCGACCAGTCAAGAAATATCAAATACTTCAGAGATCAAATATAAAAATGGGATTCTGACAATCATCTCACCTACCTTAAGTTCCAAACTATTTCATCTCAGCTACCTAAATTTTCATCTATTTTTCTAACATTAACATGCAAAAGAAATATCCATTATGTTCCACTACATCTGGCATACAGTAATCAGAAGTGCTGTATACAAAAGTTGTCCTGACACAAAGGTTGTATTATCAACTGGATATAAATTTTTCAGCATCCCACTGTTTACATCTCCATTTTGTTTTCAAAAAAAAAACCAAACAAAACCAAAACCAAAACAAATAAACTTGCCATTAATAATTTTAAATGCACTTTGAATGTAAGGTTAAAAGTTCTCTAAATTCAAGACTGCTAAGACTATTCTACATTACTAAATGTTAGTAATATCTTGGCAAGACAAAACAGGCCTAAACACAAAGCTCAAGCAGTAAGCTATCAGTGACATTTTCTATTTGATAGAAAGCTTTTATTTCAAAATACGTATTAAAAATTAAGAGCATTTCGTTGTTTAAAAATCTACTACCTAACAGTACACTCAATAATACGAGAAAAGCATGAGTCCTTGCAATATGAATTAAGAGGAAATTCAGGAAAATTAGATTTCACTGAATGTTAACGTGAGCACAGTTAAGCCATGTTGCTAAATTGATCGCTTAGGAGAACAAACTGCACACAGATCTACCTCTCTCTGGAGGCTCTTCCGCCTTGAACTCTGGTAGATTGAGGACAAAAAAAAAAAAAAAATCATTAAATACATCATTTGCAAGGAGGTATCATTTGAAATAACTTCTGTTTCTGTTCTTAGTATGCTTAAAGATTACTGGAGAAAAAAAATATCCTAAGCAATTCAGAAAAACAGTGAAAAAGTAATCCTAACAAAAAAGCCCAAACAGGAAATAACTTAAACTACTCTGGAAAAAATGACTGGTATTTGTCTATACTTACTTGCGATGAAGCTAAACCATCAGAACTTGTACTTGCAGGTGGTTCCCTCTTCACCTCTGGAGCAGTTTCTGGCACTCTTACTCGGACATAGTTAATGAAGTGACGCATATTAGAAACCAAGTTACTACCTGGAAACCAACTATCATGGCAACGTTCTTGACCACCTGCAGATTCCTAAAATAATAATAAAGAAAGAAATATATTTGCTTTTAAGTATTACAGTAATTCATGTGGGTTTTATAATTGCATTACAGAGGCCACCATCTCTCCATGAGACACAAACAAGTATGTTGAACAATATGTATCTCACTAGAGCTGATATACCTCTTTAAAATTATGACTGATGCCAACCATGAGGACTACAGGTCTGCTAAGTACCTAAATCTGTACATTTGATTTTAATATAATCAAATAAAGACATAAAGCCTATGTAGCAGAAGTAAAAAGAACTACTCTGAGAAATCCAAAGCTGTACAATCTAAGATTAACAAAAATAATATGAACTATACAAAGTCAATCTCTGAAGGAGAAAAAAAAAAAAAAGTTGCAGATCTGCTGTCATATAAGCAATGTTAAATAGCAGGAAAAGTTAAGAAAGTTATATACCATAAGGGAATCTGGAATCACAAAAATAATGGCTCTTTATATTCAAATTCTTATCAAAAGCATGGTTAAAACTTTGGCTGACATATTTTAAAAGACATAGACTTCAGCAATAACATGCTCAGTGACAAACATTTCTGTTGAAAAATCCAGAAATTTTAAGCAAGTTTGATGATCAATAATTTTAAAATCTTTTTGCATCCAATTTCATATACTAATTTACAGAGTAGTAAAGACCTAACCAATCTGTTACCAGCTTGTATATAGAGAAGCTGTTGAAAGTTTCCTCCTGCTTAAGTAAAGACATTTTATTCCCATGGTAAAATTATAATTTTAATGAACATCTATTTTTTAAAAATCCTGAATCATTGGACAATGCTTTTGTATTTTAATGAAAACGACAGAATTTATTCTTACCTCTTCATCAGACTCCTGTTCTGGGGAATTTTCCAATCCCAGCTCAATCAAATACAAAACCATGCAGAGCACATGTTCTGATAAATTCTGATGATCCATTAATATCTAGGGAGTAAAAAAAAACAAAACCAAAAAAAAAGAAATTCACAAGTCAGAAGCTTTCACCTTTGAGAGTTTCACAATCCCTATTACCGAAAAACAAAAAACAAAACCCAAAACTTCTAAAAACCTGATGGACAGCTCTAACAAACTAGATGGTAAAGAAAGTAGCTTAGTATACTACCTACAAATTGTGCCTTCCAGGTTTGCCACATTAGGAAAGGTAGAAGAATGTCTTGAGCCACATATGTTATTTTTTGACTGGTTTGGGGTTTTTTTCCTTCTCTCTCCTTTTTTTCCCCTCCTTTAATTAACCACTGTGCTCATAAAAGCTCTATCATGATACATGAGTATCAGTTAAAAAGAAAAGACTGGACAGGCAGAACACAGTAACAAAACTTGCTATCTTAGAGTATTTTCAGTTGCCACTGAGCGCCAATTTTAGCATGTAAAATAATTTTCTTTTCGTTGCACAGTAACACTTTCTAAGCCCTATCATTGGCATAAAAATATGGTTAGGAAAAATTATTTTCAAGAGCAGTGAATTTCCTATTCAATTTCCTGGAACACCTACTCTGAAACATCAGCAGGACATTTCACATTTCGCTCTTGTTATGACTGAATGCTCCAGCACAATACCTGATTATGCTATCGGATTAAAAAAAAACAAAACAAAAAACCCCAACATAAACTTCCAAGTAAGCCAAGAATAGTAAGAGTAATAACACCAATATAGCTCTTCAATAATAGCAATGGAGCACTACTACAAAATAAGACATGTGGATGTGTTGGATGAAAAGCAGTGTTGCATTGAAAAGATAGGAAATCATTATTCCACTCAGCCCTTTAAGATTTGACTATATCTAACTTACGAAAGTTTTCTGGATAACACACTTTGGACTTGAAGGTTTTATAAATTTTGTTGTTTTTTTTTTAAGATTACTAAAAATTATTTTGAGGTTTAGAAAAAACTAACCTTTGAGCATCACCACAAAAGCGAAATTTAATTTTACATCTTTCCAGTCAAACAAACTTGTACCTTCAAGTTGCTACTAGTTCAAGCTGCAATTTAATTTAACATCAAAATGCCAGGTAAAGCCACACAGATACCATTACTGTCAGGTACAAGCAAAGACCTGCCCCCAGCCTCCCATCTTTTTTTCACGTGACTAGTCACCAGAAGGCCTCATGATATCCTGGTCCTATAAGCAATGCCTGGATAACTGGGAACACCACAAGGGTTAACATTAATTTAGTTCACAACCATCTTCACATAATCCTTTCTAATTATAAATATTAAATAACCTTATCTTTAAATTAATCAATGCCCATATCTTTCTTCTAACACAGCTTTCAATGCATTGAGAGGAAGAAGCAGTGCTGCTGAAATTAAAAATCCAGACAGCTTTTCTCTTGAGAAAAGCTTCTGAATTGAGGGGAAGAAAATGGCAAGAGCCTGCAAGTTGCCAAAAAAGAGGATGAGAAAATATGCTGAAAATTTCATTGTAGACAGGCTACCACGGAAATGAGTGTTACTCATAAGAGAATGGCATGTAAGGAGAAGGAAGAATTAGTAGTAAAATAGTAAAATTTTTTATACTTTTTTTAAGGGAGTTTTTTGAAATTACACTAGTTACAGCCAAACCTACAGTTTACTGAAGTAATTGATGCGAAAACAATATGAAGCTCTTGAGAAAAAACTCCTTTTCTGACATAAAGGTGAAATCTGTTGAATGAATTCAGGTAAACTCTTAAATGTTCATTCATTTTAACAGTATACTGACAGCTTACAAGATACTTCATTAGAGAAAGAAACCAGCTGTAACAACTCCTGGGAATAAGCACAGCTCTTTATAAATAGCACATTTTTACTATACTTTGCAAAAGATATTTTCTATTCATCTGAAGTTTAATAGTGAAATGAAATGAGCTTTAGGGGAACTGGGAGCACTTAAGACAGCACAAAAGAAACATCTGCCCAGGAAAAGTACTACTCAATCAAACCACTTTTTACAGGCCCTCATCTGCCTCTGCAGCACAGTGCTTCGAAAACACTTTTCAAATACAAAGACAGATTCAAAGTCCCATTTTCTGATGAATATACTCTTCAAGAAGGATGTCCTTCTCTTAGAAAGGGCATCCAACTGCCAAAGACAAAACAAACACAATTTAAAGGCATCAATTAGTCCTGAAAAACAAGCACTATAACATTATCAAAAGCCAGAACTGTATCTGGGATGTGACGTTAGAACCAACTGCAGCTATGAGGCATATCTGCCACCGAGGATCTAAAACCATCAAGACTGCATATATTTGAAGATGCTGCTGACGCCTTAAAATGCTGCAGTGGGAGCCGAAGTAACACTACTCACACCACTGTGCTCCCTGGAACTATCAAGGAGGAACAATTCAAATGGCAACTCTGACAGTTAAGATAGCTTTCCACAGAGTAGGACTGCTAATCCACTCAGGTACCTGACTTAGTGCATGTATATATGAAATAATCATTCATGAAATCATGAAAATGGTCAAAAAACATCATCATACTAGACTTGGAAAATAAACCAACCAACCAACAAAACATCATATCAATTTGAACTCAACTACTTCAAATGATCTATTCAAAAATACCATGCTTCTTAGAACTCTTGCTCTGAAAAAATCAGAAATAAGATACTGGACTTACTGAGAATTACGACTGTACCTTATAAAGAAGTGTGAACAGTACGATGTGCAGAGTTTTACAGTGCAAAAGCTTTATGAGACCTTTGTAACTCGGGTGCAGCGGTGTTCTCTTCTTGTAAGGAGGCCATGGGTTCCCAGGGAATTTACCACTTTGCTTTAAACTGTTGAAAGAAATGAGACTTTTGTTAAACACTATAATAATGTAGACATTTGCCACCATTACAGATAGCTATCCTGCATTCTTTTTGTTTAGACTGACTTTAGAATTGACGAGCATTTCTAAGGCATTTATTCAAGCAGCATTAGAAAAACAGGAATATATACACAAACTGAATCCATTCTTATTTTTCTGTGGACTACCACTGATTTAAATGACCTTTATTTATAAAGTTAAATGAATTATCAATTACTGCTATTAAATTAAGCTATGAATTTAAGAATTCCATTTTCATTCTAAGAGGCACATCAAAGAGGTAGAAAACTTTTCACTTCACCCAAATCCACAAGTTAATCAGACACTGAACACAGAAATCTCGCATCTGTAGGAATGGATTACAGGCAATACCAGGAAACTCTGAACACAGAAATCATAGAATCACAAAATGGTTTGGAAGGGACCTAAAAGCTCATCTAGTTCCAACCCCGCTGCCATGGGCGGGGACACCTTCCACTAAGACCAGGTTGCTCCAAGCCTCATCCAACCTGGCCCTGAACACTGCCAGGGATGGGGCAGCCACAGCTTTCCTGGGCAACCTGTTCCAGTGTCTCACCAACCTCATAGAGAAGAATTTCTTCCTTACATCTAATCTAAATTTACTCTCTTCTAGTTTAAAGCCATTTCCCCTTCTCCTGTAACTACAAGCCCTTGTAAAAAGTCTCCCTCCAGCTTTAACATTAGCTGTAGCTGACAGTACCAGTGCTACCATATCTGTGAACTTAAATAGTTAAGTGTTAAGTTCAACATGGACCCAAATTTCTAATAAGGAGCTGGAATCCAGTTCAATAAATAATGCAGTTATTCAATAGAACATTACTCCATTCAAAATTACTTACAATGTACATTTATGATGACCTTTGACGTAATGAAATGAGCATGGGGCAGAGGATTATTTCACTAAGTTTATTATAAGGGCTTTTTAACTTTGTTTTTTACTCCCAAGGTGTGCAAAAAAAGAGACAATCAAATTAAATTACCTGAAACCAAAATCTGTAAGGATAAGAAGCTGTAAGGGATGGAATGCTAAGGAACAGAATTAAGACCAAATAATGCTGCTTCTTAGAACTTAAGAGAGTTCCACAAATGTTTTTTCCTGTATTTAAATCAGTATTTAATTCACCTATGGTTTCTGCAATGGGAGAATACACAGAAAAACCTCACACTGTGTCTTCAGTATTATTTCAAAACGCAGAACACTAATACTGTGCTTCATGTACCTACATGTAAAATAAATAAAAATAGATAAGGCGGCTTTCTTTAAGTACTCTGCAATTGATTTTTAAATATTAACATTTGGTTAAGTATTTCATCTGTGATGACATTTACTACTTAGTCTGTGGCACTTCCTATGTACTTCTAAATATTTATGGAAGAGTAACAGACTAAGCTAACCAAAGCCCTGATATTGCTTCTGCATTTATAAACTATTTAGTCAAGGGCAAATCTGAGGCCTGAAAACATTGGTACATGATTAGCACAACCAGACAGTGAAAACAAAGAAATTATCGTACAACGAGCAACAATAGGATGCTACATTTCTAAAAGTGATCCAACTTACAATGCTGTGTATCTGTCCATTGCAGACTGCACATCTCTACGGTAAACTGTTCGAAGTATTACCATGACTGGGTCAAACTCCTTATCCCAAACTTCAGCTGTTGTTTGAAAGAAGTTACACGTCAAAATTCTCTTTAAAGACCTTATAACTTATTCTAGATTCTCTTCTTAACTAGCTTTCTATTATACAGTAATTTCTGAAGCAAAGTACAGTAATATTAAGAATTCTTACTAATAATACTGAACTAATAATTACTACTAGTGACAGGACAGAACAATATCTTTGGCGAAATTTTTATTAGTTTCAAAACAAAAAAAAATAAAATAACAATCTATTAAGGCAACAGACCTTTTCTGTTAACAAGCTTTATTTTACTTTACCTTTTTCCTTTCTGTTATGTAAAAATTTACAACGCAGGATAAAACATAAAAAGAAAAGTAAGATATTTCTGGTAAACTGACAGTTGCAAAATACGCTGAGGAAATAAAAAAAAAATTTAATTTAAAAATTAAGCATATTTATCCAATTGTAAGCATACGAAGGCAGTACCAAAAAACACCTTTCAGTATGCATCTTGTTTTGCTCTTTTTAATTTCCAAGTACAAGTAAGAAAAGGCCTACAATATTTTTCATTTGGTACTTGATAAGCATAAGCCCTCTTGAAAACAGGAAGAGTGCAGAGCAGTTAGCATGTAGGTGATATTTAACTACTAAATGCAGTGAACTAAACGACAACACAATTTTTTGTTCAGTCTTGAAAATGGCCAACCTTTTTCTCCAAAAACAGTTATCAATCATTTACAAACATGCCTTTGTTTTAAAACTAAAACCTATGCATTATTTTGGCATTAAAATCTTCATTATCTCTGTTTAATTTGGTAGCTCTAAAGTAACATGCAGAGTGGCTTTCCTCAGCAATCACAAACAGGAAAGTCAAAACAGATTACAAAGATATCCCCCATTTAGCTGATTTTTCTTTTTTTATTTACAAGTTATTTAATAAAAAAACCCTAAGTTTCCAACCTAAAGCCAAATAAAGATGTTCATTCTATTAATTGCTTTGAAGTCCTCAGCTCTGGTAGCACAGCAATTGAAGGCAAGATTCAATGACCCCATAAAAGGGAGAAGCAACCCAGCAGATACAGAATTTTAGCTCCACCAGCAGGCATAACACAAAACAAGTGCTTACAACATTCTTTAAAGTTTTCACAGGCAAAACTAAGCAGCTTTAGTAGCTTTTGAGATTAAATCCCCCCAGGTGGGAAGACAAGCAGTCTACCCTCCTATTAACCCCTGCTATTGTTAGCAGTTCTACAGATACACTCATATGGTGCTGAGAGAGAGCACTTAGCATAGTCTCCACTATGTATGAAATATGATCAAACTTAGCTTGCAAAAAATACATTTTTTTCTGGACATAGTTTACTACTGCAGCCCGAAACACAGACCAAGCTTGTTTGGGCTGCTAATATACAACTAGGATAAAGGACTAAGTGACCATACAGGGAGGATTAGAAATGCACACACTTATCACCTTCAGCATACAAACAACAGATAACAGTAAAAACTATGTCCTGTTTTTTAAACTGATGGTTAAGTGAAGGAGAATCTGGGACTTCTGTGATCATAAAGTAGATTTTTCCCCTAAATTTAGGAAAGCCAAGGATTAGGGGAAATGGATCTCAATGTGACTTGCTTAAAAAGTGACAGGCCACAAACTACAATTCTTAAAGGCAACTGGAGTATCACCATTTTTTTTGAGAACCTATAGAGTGTTACAAAGACTGCAACACTTAAAAGGCTGTAATACACAAGAAAACCATACTGGCTTTATTTCCGCAGAAGCTCTTTCAGGTTTTTATTACTGTAAAAAAAAAAGAGATTTTACATACTGTTAAAAATTACTCCAGTATTCACTGCTATAGATGAGATGCTTAAACACTTTAAGTAAACAATCTACTCCAGAGGTAAAATATGTTAAAAGAACCCAAATACAAAAATAAAAAGAAAAACCCCAAAACCAAAAAACTAAAACCAACCAACCAAAACCAACTATAATGTTCCCTGAAGTTCTGTAGTTAAAAATCTGCCTTATTTTTTTCCCTTCACAAAAATGACCAGCATGTCACAAGCTCAAAAAAAAAACCAACAAAACAACAACCAGACACCACATAAGGAAACACAGTTTACATTACATTAAAATAAACTTCTTTTAAATACATAGGTGTTATGCTGCCTAATTACACGTCAAGGAATCAGAACAAATTAATTCCCAAAACTGAAGTTTCACAAAATTACCTCACTGGTTGTTAATTTGTATACAAAGTGAGAGCTTGGCTGACTCATCGAGTTCTCCATACAAAAACTAGCAAACAAGTTAATTTGAGAACTAATACTGTACTAACAGCAACAAAATCCACTAAAGAACACAGACTGCAAACCAAATGGTTTCAAGATTGTCAGACCAAACCCTGCTAGTTCTCAAGAGAGGTACGCAGGGAAGGAAGGAGTTAATCCCTTTTCAGCTTTGCCATGAGCTGAAGCACAACCAGAGCACATGCAGCATTTCAAATTCCTACAGGCTTATCTGCTCAGTGACAGGAAACAGTAATGGAACACTGAGTTGCTAAGTTTTTCCTCTCCTTTCATATATCAACATCACGCTGAGTCCAATTTAGATGATGGGTTGGTTGGGGGAAGAAACTTGTCATTTTTGCGCTGTATGCACTGTAGAATTACAGAACAATATTCTACAACCAGTCCAGCCTGAACTTGGCTCTAGACCCTCACCACTGACTAGGAAAAATGTTACAGTATACCAAGATAGTTAAGCAATACAAAAGAATGAATTATATATCATGGTAACTTTAATAATGAAAATGCAGAGAAGTTCAAAGACAGTATCTTTGCAACTGACACCTCACTAGTGCTAACAGTTGTAGACTCTGAAGAATCAGACTTTTTTAAATCCCACGAATAATTACATATTCAGATCAGTGAAATATAAATAACAATTTTCAGTTCTCTATTTTTCCCTTGCTTTCTAAGGATACTTGATTAATATGAGATGCTCATTTTCACTCTAGATCAAAATAAAATTATTAAAACCTACTAACAGTCTTTAGCAGTGCTTTTCAACAGAAGAGATAGAAAATCATGAAAAAGTCAAACAAGTTTTGCAGAGTTTTGGTGGTGGGTTTGGGGTTTTTGTGAGGAGGGTGAGGCAGGGTTTTTATTGGTCAGTTGCGCTTTTTTACTTGTTTGTTTGTTTTCCTAAAAAAGAAACCCCTGGTTAAGCATCTTATCACTGAGTATTTTACAAGAGGACACTGGTTACTGTACCTTTAGGTGTATACATTCCTTGTTGCATGGAACCTCCAGGTTCAAAAACAGGAGCTTTGAAATCAGCAACTGCTGACAAGACCGATTCAAAGCTTAAGCTTCCTGGAATAATACCACTTTTAGGATTGGGGTTTTCTGGAATGTAATGTTTTGTGTTAAGGAAAGCAAAGTTAACTTAGTTGCAGTACACAGCCTTTTACTTCCCTCTTGACAATTCCAGTCACTCATTTTAGAGGCTACATTTCGGCAGTGCTCTGTGTTTACCACAAGAGGTCTGTATGCTCCAGCTGCTATGGAACAATAACTATTAGTGAAGTGAATCAAAGCCTCTTAAACACTAAACTTTTTAAAGCAAGCCAATTGCTACATGCTTGACTGAAGACATAACTATTAAATCAGAAATAAGAACTACTATCTGTAGTATATATAAATTTTTTATACTTGCCTTTGTTTACTAGCACTTTGGCTCTCTTTATAGCAAGAATATTTTACACTTACAGCCAAGTGCAGTACATAGTTTGGGATCCATAAACACGCTAAGTAATTCTCCATTCTGGATTGGCTATTTCTCATTTTTGGTAACAACACTCAAGTGACCTACTGGAATTACCTCAAATCACAGGCAGCAATTACAAATAAGGAAACGTAAATAATTGCTTGTATAAATTATTCACTTATTTTACATAGTTAAGTGAATCACTTTAAGTGATCTGCTTATTTTACATACTTAAGTGATTGAGTCACTAAGTGGTACTGTAATAATAATTCTTATCACATATTTTTAACTATCTTCTTTCCCATCTTTATAAATTCCTAGTATTTTGCGCTGCCTATCCCTGGACTGCAAGCCCTTTTGGGCAATCACCACAAGCTATTTAATTTGCCTACAAAGCCTAATACACTGATAGCAGTTAGGATGTCAGCATTTGGTTTAAGCTGTTTGGGACCATGAACCATATTTCACTGTGCAGAAAGACTTCCTACATTTTGCTATTCCTCAAGTAAGATGCCTTCCCCCATGACATCCATTTCCCTCTCATTTTAAAGCAGCATTCAGAATTGCTATTATTTGCATTTTTAGCTATTGATAGCAAATGCCAATATAGCACAGAGTGGCTGCTTTTTATACTGGCATAAAATAAGCAATAAATGAAGGCTCAAATCCAGATAAAGGTGATACCTGGCTAAACTTTAAAAAATGCTATTGAAAAACAGACTTTTTACCTCACACCTAAAAGACTTTTATACTGTTTAAAAAATAATAAAAATAAAAAGAGCAGTTCAGCATTTTGGATCAATATTAAAACTATTACAATCTACTGCATATTTTGCAAGAAAAAACAAAGTTGGAGCCAATGCCTTTGCTGATAAGTACATGCAAACACACCTTCACATGATTTTTTATAATTACATAAGCTGAAAACGGGTTGTTTAAGCTCCAAAATCCTACTGCTATCCAGGTACCTGCCATTTTCATATGTCCACATTAATTAATATATTCCAAGGATATAAGATCCAATAATGAACTGTGTGTCCTGTCATTCATACAGAGTTGGGCAACCATCTCTGCTCTGAGGATCTCATCATCTGTCATTCCTAGAGAGGTAAAATTTTAAAAGCCATTAAAATAGTGTGATTTTAAAACACACATTCAGCATACATTTATCACTAAATGCAAGTTAAATTTGATACAAACATTAACAAATCCTCAGTCAGAAAAGACAGGCACAAAGTAACTCTGCTGTCTTTCTGAAAAGGACGCAGAATCATCATGTGATCACATATATAAATCGCCCACTTGTATTAAAGTCATTTTTCCCTGCATTTTTATGTATTATCATGGAACAGTTTGGGTTAGACAGGACCTTAAAGATCATCTAGTTTCAACCCCCTTGCCATGGGCAGGGACACCTTCCACTAGACCAGGCTGCTCAAAAGTCCATCCAACCGGGCCTTGAACACCTCCAGGGACGAGGCAGCCATAGGTTCCCTGGGCAACCTGTTCCAGGGTCTGGCCACCCACATAGTAATTCAGTAACTGGCAAAAATGAAACGAAGTATCGAACGCTTTAAGTTACTACATGATTAATCAGCTTCATGGTAGCTACTAAATGTTGAATACAAACTAACAGGCATGTCATTTACATACAAATATTCCTAAAGCAGCAATTCTTACCTAAATGTAAACGAAGACTTAACAGAAGGACCAAAAACGTTAAGGCTCCTTCCAACATTGACCTTTCATGCTCTGAATCAAGAACTGTATTTTGATGCTGCGATGCCATCGTTAAGAGATCTACCACCTTAAATCTACGTAGCAAAGAGTGAAGTCATCATTCTCTAACGTTAAAACACCCATGTAAAATGTAACAATAAACTCAGGATTCCATTCATTCGACAATCCACAATTAATACAAAATGAAATGCATAATGCAATACGTAATACAAACATACAAGAAAACCTTCTTATTTTTCAATTTGGATTTTTTTGTTTGACTATGGAATGTGCCACAGTGATATTTATTCCCCATGAAAACACCTTACATTTCTGAATATATAAAAGCTAATGCAAATAAATCTGTTCTCAAACCCTAGGTTTATCCAGAAACAAAAGCCAATCCCATATAAAAACAAGGATATATCTTGAGATACCTCTTTTGGTAGAGCCCTTAAGTGTTAGTTTTGGCTAGGCAGAGTTGTACCACTGAAGATGTGTATCAGCTACACAACTTTTCTCTCACATGGCATAAATTAGTCAACAGCTTGCACAACACTGAACAACATTCATCTTTTAACTTTACCTCTCAAAAACAGATGAAATAAAATAATCTGGGTCCAGCCTAGAGGCACAGACCTGTGGAAAGAGAATAAATCCATTAGATTCAGTAGTTTGCTTGTAAACAAGCATTGGCTTGGCTTCTCAGAAAATGTAACTTACTTGCAGCAGATAAATGTCAGGATCAATCATCGAATTGCAGAAATGAGACTGCACGTAAGTCATGGCCTGCCCTTTAATTTGTAGACCATTTCTAACCCACATATTGCTGTGAATTTCAGAAAGACTTGCCTGTTGAGGGAAAATAAAATGTTACAAACATTTCAGGGATATTCAGCTATTCAGTTCAACATTAGCAAGTCATCAATATATTATTACACATATAGATACATACACACTACATCTTCATACATACACCTTTTTTTATATTAACATACTTCTGGAGAGTGAGAGATGAAGAGGAACCACTGCAAGTTTATGAAATACATACTATACTTTCATATAGAAGCATATTTCAGACAACAAAAGGTATCAAAGTCAATGAAGTGATTTATGTATTTATTAAAATCCTGAAAAGTACTCAAAAAATGAAGGCATCATGGTTAAAAAAAGTCAGATATAAAAGCAGTTACTACAAATACTGCTCATCACCACTTACATACGAATAAATACAAATTGTAAATTAAAAAAAAGTGGTAAGGTGCATTCATTCCTGAACTCATTTTCAATTTAAGATAGGAAATTTGCAGCTTCAGGTTTCTTCTCAACTTCCACTCCATTGGTAGCTATTTTACAAACATGTAATTCCATGTTTTCAAAGGGTCAGTTCTCATGAAACTTTTGAAAGTACTACAGTGAATATTATTATCAAACTTGTCAGAGTATGATAATTAAAGCCACATTTATTTTTGGAAATAGGGAAAAAAAATATCCTAACTACTCAGTATATTCTAGCTGTTATTGTCACATATTGCTTATTTTGATATTCTCCAATTAAGACACACTCGCCCTTGTTAAATACTTGTAAATATGGTTAAGTGACTGGGATTAAAAGAATCAGAAAGCAATTATTTTTTGTTGTGTATCTCTACATCTGCAAAGTCAGAAGTATGCCTGTACCTGAATCTGAAGTGGGTGAATCATTAGTTTCATCAGCATCTCCTGATCTGGCAAGATTGTATCCAGATCTAGTTCTTGGCATTTGACGGCCTAGAAACAAAAGCAAGCATACACTGTACCGAACAATCACATCCAACAGGGAATTTCCACCATCTGCGTGACTAAAACATGTGCTTACCTTACTTAAAAACATGGCAAAGTAACGGTGCAATGGCAAATGAAAAGTAACTTGGTTAGGAGCTGGCTGGAAGTAAAATAAAGGTATTTTAATATCATATGTTAAAAAGAAAAAAACCACACACCTACAACTGTCTTTTTCACAAGCACGAAGAACAATATCTCGCATGTCTACATTTCATGGTCTTAGTTTCCACTAACTTAGTATCAGTTCATTCCCTGCACTTACCAATGATTCATAAATTTCCTTAGACAACTGCAGTTAATCGCTTACTAAATCCCCAGTAGGTAACAACACTACTCTGATGGAGTATCACTTGTTAGAAGTGGCAAAACTGCTTCCCACTACCATATCAGAAGAGGACTTCTGTTTTGCCATTGCTTCAGCTCATTCACTGGAACAGTAGTACATGAATGACATGCTTTTAAGACTCACACTACTTAAGCTTGCACCAACAAATCTAAATCACCAACAATCTACAAGAAACAATCCCAGGACATAACAGTGCAAATATTAACTACAAACTTTAATTTCAGCATGGCAATCCTTTTTTATTCAGTACCTAGAACTATGACTTAATTTAAGGGGAGGGTGAGAAGGGAGGGAGTGTATCACTTCTGAAGTTTAATCAGATTTTCACAGTACTTCGCTTAAATTCACTAGGGATATTTACCTCATCTACAAAGTTGATAGCATCAAACCAGTCCTGAAGCGCTTCAAGGCAATATCTGACAACATTTCGTGTGTATTCCTGTGTTTCCTGCAGTAAGAGGAACCAGCGTACCACATGAGCCAAAACAGTTTTAAATAAGCATCACTGTTTTTCCACTAAAAATGATTGTATCATATAACTCTCTAACAATGCCCTAAAAACTGTAATGTATTTCAGATTAAATCATGAAATCGTATTTCAAGACTAGAGCTATACATTGTCCTCCAGGAGCAAAGCAGTGATATGAAGAAGGGAAGGCTGTGTGGGAGCTAAAACAAT
The DNA here is from genome assembly GCA_009867235.2 of Psittacus erithacus. NCBI lineage: Eukaryota > Metazoa > Chordata > Aves > Psittaciformes > Psittacidae > Psittacus > Psittacus erithacus. The sequence continues at coordinate 18,626 of WYDI02015915.1, read as the reverse complement.
TTGCTCTGTGCGCTGAACTTACAAAGCTTGACTTCTTAATGGACTTTTCCTTCAATCTTCCCTTCCCCCTAAACACAAGACTCTAGACCTGCCTCACACTCTTAGGATATGTATGGTATTTCTCAAGCAAAAGCCAGCAGTGCTTCAGCCAGCCAGACGCTGTGCAAGTGCTGACTGGCTCTGACACCTTTCTCATCAGGAAATACAACAGCCACACTCCCATCCTGAGAAAGAACAAAAGATTCAAACACAACTGACAAGTAGACAGATGGAGCAAGGAATCATACAGGTTTTAAAAAGCAGACCCTTCCCAATTCTAAGCTTAAAAGAACAAACGCTTCAAAAAGCTAAAGTTGTAATTCAGTTTTCAAAAGACAGTTTAAAATTTTAAATTGATATATTCATAATGTGTCAAAATAACTTACATCATGGAAAGGCTTTTGCAACTGTATCTTAAAAAGCTAATTTCAAAGATAAGTATTGATTTCATAAAAAATAACCAATAGGAAATTTTTTCACATGTTAAGTATTCCTGTAAGCTGATGGATTTTTACTATAACTTAATAACATTTACAGTCTAGCAAATAGTAACAACTTTTTGCTTTAGTTAGGAGACCGTGAGATGTGAGAATCTATGAGGCTTTCATCTCAGGTTGTTAGTAAAACACCACAAACCCATAAAAACTGCATTTCCCATCATAATGAAACACTTATTTGCAGACACAATCAACATTATAATTGCATTAAGATGACATATATATCTCCTTTCCCACTAAACAAAGAATGACTCAGAGACATTTATGACATTATTCCATACATACAGTCATACGGAATGACTGTACACATGCTGAACTTGTAGTCCCAGTTCTGGACACAATGTATCAGGTACAAGCATGAATTCTATAGTCACTATACACAGAGTTCCAGTTGATCACAGTATATTTGGTAGAAAAAGACAGCAAAACCCAAGTCCTTCCAAACACAAAACAGACAGACAGATCTTTCAAGGTTCAACAACTCTAGAGTAAGCCACAAATAAAAATAGGAATAGTGACAGAGAAACGTCTTACCCTAACTTTGCAGTGTGACAGAAGACCCCACATTGGCTGCGCACAGGCTTCCAGCTCAGCAGCAAAGGCCGCATAGTATGTCTGTGATTCAAACTCCACATGCTCATTTAATTCTCGTTTATTTAAATTCATACCTTCACAGATTTAAGCAGAGTTATACAACCAAAATACTTAACTAGAGCTAAGTGGAACGCATTATCTTCAGTATTATGCATTCACACACAACATAAAACAAAATAAACCCCACAAAGTGCAACACTCTATCCTATCTAGCAGTAGAATAATAGATAAAGTATGAGAACAAGCATCAAAGTTTGAACAGAAATAGAGCAGAAAAGAGAAATAGTTCTCGGTTGGCTAGTAACTGCAGTCCTTGCTGTTGAGGTGACATTAACATGCACAGACTAATTTACCAAATATTTAAATTTAGAATTTCACCAGTAAAATACTTCAAGCACAAGTTATGATTTGCCCTTTAAACACAACCTGAGAATTCTGACACTGCATCTCAGTCAAGTGTGATGCAATTGCTCTTTAACTAGTCCACACAAGATGAACATCCATTAGATCATTTTTAAATCTACCTGCTTTCTAGAATATCCTGTTCCCTTGCAGGAATACAGACTTATATAAGAATACTAATGACTTACATATTTACATACAGGTCATTGTAAGGATTTTGCTACTGCATACATTAAGGTGGCTTAAGATCCTTGTATTAGTACTGATTATCAAAGTCACATACCTTGAAAGAATGATACAAAATTCATCCATGTTACCAGAAGACCATGATCTTCCAAAAATTTCTTTGCCACACTTTGGTGTGAAAGTATGTTTATAAAATCACTAACCAGGGGCCAGTAAGTATTATTCTTCAGTAGTGCTTCCCCACAATTTACCACAACATGTAAACTATTTTCTTCATCTAGACTCAAAAAAAGAAAAAAGAACAACAACAAAAAAAAAGTATTTATTTTCCTTCTTGTTGCAGTTTTTAAAAAAAGTTATTACACCAGATAATGCAAAAAACTAACAATCAGGATTTACTATAACATTTTGATCAGACAACGCAGAGAGAAAACTGCAGGAAAAAAAGAATGGTTGCTCTGTGGTATCTGAGGCTGTTTTCTCATCATGGATTCATCAACATAGATCTACTAAGTAGGAGACACACAAACTTTGAACAATATTGCAACCTTGGAAAAGCAGTGCATTAATAAAACAATCACAGCTATGCCTTCTTTGAATACTCTCAAGAAGTATAAAAAGACCAAGCAATACAACCCCTATTATGAACATCTGAAACATATTTTGAATTTGATACTATTCCAGCAAGCATGCTACCCGACAGCATCCAGACAAGAATCTAGTATCAAAACCTATACTGGCATGTTGAGTCTGAGAAGGACAGGAGAGAAAAGCATTTCCACTTTGAATCTGGAACACAAAGACCGTTTACACAGCCTTCCAGAGACTAGGGCAGGACAAGGTTCCCAAAAGAAGAGGAGAAAAAATGGGTGGTGCAGGGATTAGATGTCTTTCCTCCCCCAAAAGCACAGAAGTATGTTCTCCATGGCTGTCAAACAAATCTCTTTATTTGATTTTCATAAGAGAGACCCCTGCAAAGACCAGAAGGGTAACAGGACTGGTCCCAGATTCACAATCCAAGAGAAAATATCATCCAGTACCTATCTTCAATTGCTATTCTATTTCAAGTGAACAGAAGAAAGAATCTTGCGTCTGATGATCAGCCTTGGGGATGGCTTTTGCCTATCTGAAATATACTGAAGGACCCTTGTAGTTACTCTTTACACAGTGAAAAGGTCACAAGTACAGCACAGATAACGCTAAAGGACTGTTATTAAGAGACTCCAGTCTCCAGCTGATGAGACACATATGTATCTGAAGTACTGGTATATATGAAAGCTTTTTTTCCTGTCCTTATTGTGACTACTGAAGAAAGTACTTCCTTTTCCCCACTTCCTCTGAGTTTATTGTTGGTTTACTGGTAGCAGGGGAAAAGAAAAACCAACCCAAAAGAAAACAACAACCAACAAAACAAAAAACCACAAAACCAAATTCTTCTCTTACCTATTATGCCAACAGTTTTCTAACTTGAAGTCATACAATATTTTGATCTTGAGAAGTTTTACTTCCCAAGAACACAGCACAGTCTGAAAAATGAATGAGATTTCATCCTGAAAAACACACTGCCTGAGTTGCACACAACTGTGAATAGATATCTTCTTGTTACCGTAAGTTAATACAGAGCTCCAGGTCTTAAGACTGACTCCTATCTATTACACTGAAGCACTGGAAGGAACACGAAGCCAGAAGTGCTCTGCAGAGCTTCTCAAACTTCTCTGCCACAGTTGATCAAATACTCTTTCATCTCTTTTGTTATGTGGTACATCTGTGAAGAAAGGAAACTAGGTCTTGTTGCTGAACTGCCTGGTTCCCACGTGCTCACACAGCCTGTCCAAGAACAGGGTAACAGCTCGGCTGTCTTTGCTTGGATCCACTGAAGGACTCTTCAAACAGCCAACAGTTACATGCTGCTGATTCTCTACCCAAGTGTAGGTAAAACAAATCCAGCAATACTTCAAACTGGCAGTGGCATTGCCTCTTACCCAGAGTACTCTACAAGCCAGAGTTAATGTAAGGTCAAAGAGGTGGTTTTTTTAAAGGATGAACCATTACCAAAACAACTTTTTCCTCGGGATAGAAATTCTTCTCACATAAAAAGTTCAGAAGGAGTAAAACGCTGTAAGAGTGGAAAAAATCTCTAAGACCATGAGGACATGCATTTTCCTAGGGAGCTGGTTTTAGCATCTGCACCCATATTTCTCCTCCTCATCCTTTCACACCACATGTGAGAGCAGTAATCTGAACTAGTAACACTTTCAAGGTTGGTACCAACATAATTCCTAAGTCAACTCTGTTTCATGAAAAGAGTTTGTCTCTTAGCATCCACAAATACCCCTCATGAACTGTATACTTTTAACACGTGCCAGCTATCCAAAAGACAATTAGGATCTGTGAGTAACACAAACTAAATTGTCTGTAACAGATACAATTCCAGTTGCATGTTCTCCTTGTTCCTCTCCAACATATTTTCTACACCTAACCATTGGCTGGATTTGTCAACTTCACCTCATTCAGATACTAAATGACCTACTTGCTTGCACTAGTTGCACAAAAACAATTCTTCAATTCTTCTCAATTTTTCTCACTAGCACAGACTTCTAACAGACTTCTTACTATTTCCAGCATCATGAAAGGTACCTTGAACTGAACACAAGATACAAGCCCACAGAACTGCAAAAGAATGGCATGAGAATATGGTGGGGGGAACCAATAAAGTATTTTACTAATTTTTTTCTGTCAATTTACAGTATGTCCAGCCCCTTCTATACAAAGTAGTAAGGACGACGTGTTGTGAAAACACTGAAAACACTGTACAGATTCCACTATGGAGACTTAGCCAACAAAAATCACAGGTGCTGGGGAATAGAAACATGTAGCTTCATGTCTTGGGATAGCTGTTTCAGGGGCAAGTCTTTTCTCACAAATCTATCACAAATACACCTGACATTATTTAACTTTCCAGCTCCAGCTTACAAAATTAATTACCAGGAAGTTTCTTCAGAGAATGTCTAATCACAGTCACAGCCATTTTCTATTTGGCTGCAAATTCTGATCCATTACAGAATTTTACCACCATGCTAGCAACATCCCATTCTGACCAATGAGTAACATTCTGTAAGTGTTTAAAAGTAGTTTTAAATTACATTCCACTAATATGGCATCAATTTAGCAAAAGTCACTTCATACACAAACTGTTAAATATTTAACACTTTCCTCTTAATACTGTAAAGCAATCTGTGAAGAGCAACAGAAAAATTTTTCATGCTGAAGTGCAGCTCAGGGAACTCTTTAGCTAGATGACTGATGATTTCCCATTTCAGGACAGCTGCACTGTATTAGGCTATACACAGACCTGAAGACAAAGGATACTTCAGACAAAAAAAAATCAGAATTTCCTGCAGAAATTGATGGTACTTATTTGGCAGCAGCAGTCAGCCTATCTAGGGAGTATTTCCAAATTCAAACTAGGATAAAGAAGGCTGAGAGGTATGCGGTCTATTAGTGTCCTGGTACACGACAGTGTGAAAAGCAGATTTGTTGTGCCACAGTTTTCAGACAAGGACAGGTAAAACAAGGAGGGTAGAAACAGGACAGCTGTTTTGACCAGTAAAGTTACGCAGTGTACACTAATTCAAATTGCCACTCTGTCAACCAAAGTATTAAATAATTCTTCTCTATCAAGTTTTATTAAGACAATCATAGGTGAGAAGAATTAAAACAATTGCAAATACGTCAAATACCTGGAGAAATACCTGAAAATATTTTTAAATTAATAAAGGGTCTCAAAGTGCATATAAAGTTTCTTATTCAAATATGAGCTTCACAAAGAATGTTTATGCACTTCACCCAACAAACGAAGCACTTGAAAGACAATCCTCTGTATTCTTAACTGTGTAACAGTCCTACAAAAGAAAACCCTACAAAGCAAAGCATAAAACATCAGTGTTGCTCTTGATAACTGTATTTCTAGGAAATTTTGAGACTCAGCCTCTACCATATCTTGCTAGATCCTGTGCATTTTTTGGGAAGAGGTTGGGAGGTGGGTTGACTACCAAAGAAAGCAATTAAATTTCTTCTATGATCAATTTTTTATTCATGGAAACAAGCAAACAAACAAGTCAACCTACCTTGCAATTCACTTTTAATAAGGCAACTTTCCATCATATATAACAGAACAGTGACCATAATATCCAGCAGCTGACATTCTTCTGTTACTTGGCGTGCTAGCTCTTCATTGCTGAACAACTGAACACTGATATGCACAATTCTATTAGACATTGTGTCAGATTCATGGCTTTTCTTCAGTGTTTTCATAATAAAAGCATAATGCTGAACAAAAGTTTTTGTAAAAGCAATCTGTAAATTACAAAGAAATTTTGATGTTAACAAGCATCACAAAACAATGCAAAAATTACAGCTTTCTTTCATTATAAAATAATCCTTTACAAAAATACTATCAGCATACCCTAGGAAACACCAGTTGCTGCGACAAACCAAAACTGATGGTCTAAGTATCCCATGTCTAGTTTCTAGAAACAGTCCACATGAAAAGACGAATCTACAGACAGGGGTAACTTAGGCCTCCAATTTTACTACTATATCACAAAATCTAATCTTCTCATTCTATACTTTCCACATTAAAAAACCCAGAGATGCTGAAATCAGGAATATAAGGTCTCAGCATACCTATGAAAGCAGTAAAGTTCTAATATTTATTATTTTTTTTACATCCTAAAGCAGGGACTGATGGCCTACAGTGAAATTAGTGGTACCTAATAAAGCTGCCTTATCACTTGCACTCATCTGCCCATGGAGTGAGGTTTTCATTTATCTGTCAAGGACAACATCTCAACACCAAATTCCATTAGCTATTGCAACGCCCTACATACTTTTAATAAACTTTTAGCACTTTCCCCCCATTAAAAAAAAAAAAAAAAGCAAATTTTGCTATTCATCAGACTGTTCAGGGTTTTTAAACCAGGTATTTAAATGTATCGATATATGTAGACATAAATCTACATGTATATAAATGATATATGTGATATAACCTACATGATGTATCTACATGATGTAATTTCTTGTCTCATTCCGTTAGCCTCAAATTGCATTGTAAACCAACCTTCTGCACTGCCTATACATTGTGTGCTTATCTGCCAGCTTTGAAATCATTTCTCACTTAGTACTTTAAGTTCTGAATTAACACCATCTGGACTTGCTTGGCTTCATCAGAAGAGATAATACAAGCTGTGTAGCAATGAAAATTTTCAGCTCAAAGTCTAAACTTTTCCTTTTGGAAGTATTAACCTTTCATAAGCATAAAATTAGAAATTTTAAAACCACCCTCAGGCAGCTGTGTTTTCAGCAGACTGCATACAAACCAATACTTCATTTTACCTGCCTCAGACCCAGTGCTCCCGTATTTTTATTATCGCACTTCCATGTTATTCTCATTTAGAAAATATTTCCAAAAATATCATGATGCCATAACGCTGCTCTTGGGCACAATGACTGCTTCTTCCAGCAAATATCCTCAAAAATAAAGTTGCTCATGCAAAAACCAGATCAGGATGGTGATGAGGATGTCACTGCAGGAAACACTACAACACAGCTTAACTTGCCTTCCTTTAGCTGGTCCACAATGATGGAGAACTCTGTAATAATTGAGTGTCTTCTACATATGGCACACAGCTCAAGGGTAATTATTTTCAGCTAAAGCATTTTTGGAACAACATATTCTCAATACTTTTACACAGTTAATACAGTATCATTCTGGTATTCCAAGGCAGAACAACCTATTACACGATTTCTTTTAAATTAAAGCTTGATACAATTTTAATCACTGGCAATGACACTTAAAACAAACATGAAGATGTTTACACTATTAAGTCTCAGGCACAAATGATACATCTGATATTTCAAAAAGTTAGCATATTAATGCTGAAGTAAAAAGAGTATACTTTATTTCTGTATTACTTCTTCACACTGTATAATGTTTAGATAGGATTCTTAGATTCTGTGACGTAGGAACTACATTTTACTTGTTAAACACAACACTCAAGATTATTGTGAAAATATGGTCCTTCTCTAAGGACAAACTTTGGATGTATTTATTTAAAGTCAGCACACATCAAAACTTTTTGTGCCTCACTCATGTATAACACTGAATTTCTTAAAGTACTGTAGATTCACTATCAATATTGTATAATGATAGAGATTCCATAATACACTTAAATGACACAAGTATTATTCCTACATTCACCTTGAAGCTAAACAAACACAACTTTTCCAATTTTGACAGTGTTGTGGTTTAAGCCCAGCCGGTAACTCAGAACCACGCAGCCACTCGCTCACTCTCCCCTTTTTTTTCCAACCCCTGCCCGCAGAGAGATGCGGAGGAGAACAGAAAGAATGTAAATCCCCCTCTTGAGATAAGAGCAGTCCAGCAACTAAGGTACAATGCAAACCCACTACTGCTACCACCAATAATAATAATAATAATAATAATAATAATGATGATAAGGGAAATAACAAGGGGAGAGAATATAAAACTAAAAGGAAAATAAAACAATAAACACAACTGATGCACAATACATTTGCTCACCACCCACCAACTGACACCCAGCCACACCCAAGCAGTGATCTGGGCTTTCCAGGTAACTCCCCCCAGTTTATATACTGGGCATGATGTGCTGCGGTATGGAATACCCCTTTGGCTAGTTTGGGTCTGGTGTCCTGTCTCTGCTTCCTCCTGGCTTCCTCTGCCCCTCCTCACCAGCAAAGTATGAGACTAAAAAGTCCTTGACTAGGGTAAGCATTACTTAGCAACAACTAAAAACATTGGTGTGTTATCAGCACTGTTCTCAGACTAAAGTCAGAAACACAGCACTGCACCAGCTACTAGGAAGGAGAAAAATAACTGCTACAGCTGAACCCAGGACAGAGAGGAACAAACTAAACTTCTTTCCAGAGTTAAAACATTGAAATACTGTGGTAAACTGCATTCCACATATAAAAATAACCATAGTAGGTCAAATCAGTCCATCCGGCTCAGTATCCTATCTTTGAGTGGCCAAAGCTGTATATACAACTAAGGAAAAATGAAGAATGGAGCAAGAATGCATATATTTACATAACATGTCCTTCCAAATACTTACTCATCTTCCAATCATTTGCAAGTAGCTTCCTAAGGTAAGTTTTCTGTACATTTAATTACCTTCACTAATTAACTCCCTAAGAACTTGTGCAGCTTCTAAATTTCTAGCCTATTCAAATATGAAAGTTATTTTTTCATCTGGCCTTTTGTCTTGGTGGCCACTCAACCATACCAGAACTTTTAGAAGCCTAGCATCAACCCCATGTTTCAGTTAGAACTTCCATCTCCCATATTTATCTTCTCAATGCAAAGAAAAACCTAGTTCTGACAGGTGACAGCCATAATAAAACTAAATTTCCAGTGGAAAAACTCTTCCACAGAATCTGCAGAACAGCATATCCAGGAGTTAGTGAAGTCCTATTGCTATAATAGCTGCCTCAATGTTCACTATGGGAGGTGCCTGATGAGGCAGTGCATTTCTGATAATTGTTTGTTTATTCATTTTCTCTACCAGATGCTTTTGCATTTCTCTACTTCCAGTTTTCCAGATTTCAGCAGGGCTCCGCTCTTAGAAGATTTACACTCTTCCATCAGCTTCCTGTTTATTGGCAACCCCTTCTTTGCTTTCTCCTTGGTCATATGAAGGTCAGTTCTATTTCTCTGGTCTTCTGTTTTCCCTCTTGCAGCAACCTTGTCCATGCTATAACACCTCTATTTTCCTGGAAGCTCTGGTAAAAAGCTTCTGTTTTCTTTTTCTTCACTTGTAAGTCTTCAAAGCTTCAAATGTCAGAGAGTGCTGGAACAGATGCCTCAGGCACAAATCCTGTAAGGCAAAGACCACATTGTTTTGTGATGTCTCTCTCAAATGCAAAAGGCAGGAGGGGGGAAATTTAACCCAGGGTTTTAGCCCACCCCTTTCAATACCTCTTTTCGATACTTGGAACCTTAAAAAGAGAAGTTTGTGCTCCTATTTAAAAACTAATCTGTGCAACAGAGATTGCCGGTGGTTCACTGAGCGCTGCTCAGAGCATGGTGGATTCAGTCAGCTCTACCACGTTTATGCCAGAGGCCAGAGATTTAAGCAGTTTCAGAACATACACAGATAGGAATCTCTGTGCTCGGTGTCTGGCTAGCTTACTCAGTTTATCAGAAAACCTACCTAGCAGAATTCTGCTGATTTAGCTCATTAAATCATGACTGGAAATTATTTAATGAGCTAAATTAGCTCATGAAGAATCAGACCAACTGCACAAACGCAGAGACAGAAAAAATACGGCATAGAGGGGATGCAAGAAAGTAGCAGAGAGCTGAGAGATCACTCGTAACTACATATATCCCTCCAGGTGTTCCTCCTGCTTTGAGAATTCATCATGATTAAACAGAAAACAAGCTTTTCCTTCATAAAAGCTAAATAGAAGCTTAAAAGACAAAACATTCTTCTATTTCATCCCAAAATGGTATATTCTGTCTGTACACTAGTAAGAGGCAGAGCCAGTCCCTGTATATGAGCCACAATCCTCATAGACATGTTTAGAATTCATGCATCATTGACACAGTTTTGCAACAAAGTACAGGTATCCTGGGGAAAAATGGTGCTGCTGCTTCCCTAGTGTTGCCGTGTGATACATTTCCTGCTCTGACTTTCCTTACTACTGAAAAACACTTTTTAGTCACAGGAATTAGAATCAACACAGACTCTAAAAGATTTCAAATGCTTAGGATTTGTGCTAGTCACAAAGGTTGTACATAAGAATTAACTGTTTACATCAAACACAATATAAAATGAGTAACAAAAAAATATTTAATTATTAAACATTATTGTACTGATGGGTGCAAGGCAAACTGATTTCCAGACAAAAGTGGCAGCCAGTAGAGAAACTAAATATAACATGGTCTCTTTTTCTGAGTACAAAATGAAGAAAGATTATGAACACAGTGAAGAAAACCACTGAAGACTGGGGCTTATTATGACAGGAAAGAAGACCTCATGATCATTAAAATTTGTTATTACACAGTACAGTAAAAAGGTACACATAGCAACACTTACCAGATTCCTCTGCATGCTACCAGCAGTGCAGGCAAGAGTTTAGCTGGCAATGGATCAGGGGAACTGGATGTCCACATGGGTCTGTCTCCAAATGCCAAGCTTCTTGGCAAAGGATCATCAGTTAAGATAGTCCTCATGTCTCCTCATGTAATAGCTGAATCCAAGACCAAGATGAATCTGTGCTGCCATCCCAAATCAAAATGCTGTCTTGACCTGGACAGAGTATTGCTGAAAGCCTGTATCTTTTTCTTCCTTCCAAGTTATCTTCATGTCCTTTGCTTTGATACAGCAAGGTTTTAACAGGCCTGAATACAGGGCTGTCCTATTATAAACAGACATCTTTGAAGAAATCTGCATGCCTGGACTTCAGGATTTCTTCATCTTTGCAGATCCCCAGCAGAGATCAAGAAGGTCCAAAATATTTGCATGGCTTAAAGGTATGACATGATCAGAGCAAAATGTTAAGCCTGACTGCTATGTATACTAGGTCTCAGGAACACGTAGAGCAGACAACCAAACCTGGCTGCACACCAGGATTTAAAACAGGAAGATGACATCCAGTATCCATGACTCCAGGCCAGGAGACACTTGGTATGGACAACTGCAAAACTCTGTAAGGAAGCACTTGGAAGGCTCCCAAAAGCACCTAGGGCATAGCTGCAGCAAGAACACTCACACTGTAATGCTCTATACAGAGAAACCACTGTCTACAACAGCTGCAACAGGAACAAAGTCACCACAATTATTTACCAGTCATACCATACTACAGAATCATTCAGTGCTGGTCCACATCTTTTAACTGATAAAAACCTAATTTACAAAGCAAAATAAACCAAAATAAAGTCCAACACATGCAAACAAGTACTAACAGCCAGAAAGGAAAAAACTGAACCATGAGACCAAAATTTACACTGCCGATCCAGAATTATCCATCTTAGTTTGCTTACATCTCTCTTCAAGTACTATACACTTTAGACCTTCAAACAGAATACTCAAAACAAGATAAAAAAAATCTGCATTTTACTGCTTATTACTCAAATATAAACATATGTGGTCTCATGCAAGGCACAGTAAGTATGAAAATAAAGACATTTAAGTTTGAATGAAGTAAGGCAAATACCTTATAATCTTGATCTGGCAGCATGTTGAGTAAGAAAGTCACCATCTTCTGTGGAAACTCATATTTTATTGTCCAAAATAATAATTCTTCTAGAAAACATTTGTGCTTCAAAACATCCATGATAGATTGATCTGCATAAAAGGTTGGAGGAGGGGATGTATAATGTAATAATCATGAAAACTAAAAGCAATGATAGTGCAGTTACATCACCTTATATAAAATTCAGTAACAAAAATTTAAGAACATCTTTGTGCACTCAGTAAATATTTTTTTTCCCCTCGAAAAGCCCTGGGAAGATGAACACGGCCAACACTGCAGCATCAGTCTGTAACAATAAAAAAGACCTCCCAGAGAAGCCAATGAAAGTATTTAGTACAATTCTACCACACAGAGTCCAGTCTTCATTGTTTGCATTGAATCACATCACCTTACTGTAATAGCTCAACTGACTGTAATGAATCACAGCAATATGCACAATATTTACAGAGCCACTTAACTGAGGGAAACTATTCATGCACACTACTATTTAACCAAAGTTAAAATACCAAACAACAAAATACAATTTAAGTAATGAGTTCTATCACCTAAGAACACTTACGTTCTGTTTATAAAGCTCTAAACAAGCAAAATAGAAACAATAATGTATCAGTTATTCTCATTTTTAAAGCATCATATGTTCTGACTGATCAACCACGCAGTTGTTGATTGGCTGTTGTTCGGGTTTTTTTAAATGTAAAAATTACTATAAATAGATAACCAGGCACTAGCTTCTGATGGTATCAGAAGAGAGAGTCTCATCTTTCTCCATTTAACTCCTGGCCATTCACTCTGACCTCTACTCCTGCTGACAGTCCATCCCTGTAAGGTACCTAGGCAGGAATCAAGCCATCTTTCCATTCTGCCAGCTGTGTTTTTAAGCATGTTTCCCAATTGCAGAGCTACACAAACCGACCTATGCTAGAATAAACTGTTCATGAAACTTTGGCTTTGACAAAGCATAAATCATACTAAATCCATTTAAAAAAAATACACTAAAATATAAAGAGTCTTTATCATCATCTTCTAAGAGGTTATTTATGATTTAAAACTACAACAGGTATTGTTCACTCCTGTAACATATAAGGACTAAAGAAAAATAATTATCATAATGCTCCTTTATACCTAGAAATCAACTAGACCTGAGATATGCACACACACACATGCACCCCCCAAAATGCCATATTCCAGTGGGACTATATGAAGTGTTTCCATCAGCAGAGATTCAAAAAGCTGAACATCATCTAGCCTTGAAGACTCGACACTTCTCCGTAGTAGGACAGCTTCAGGCACTGCACTGGATAGCTTCTTGCCTATCCTAAACAGGATAGGTATTTGAGTATTTCCTAAGCAGGAATTACCTCAAATTTCTACCATTACCAAAGGTCAGAGTTCCCCAGTCAAGTGACCAATCAACCCAAAACATATCAGGAAATTGCAAAAGATCATAAATAGCATCACATAATTTAAGTTTTAGGGGTCTCCTCAAGGCTCTAGTAAGGCACACAAAGACAAGAATGTTTTGTTCAATATATTCTGTAAACATAGAAATAAAAAATTACCTTCACAGAATCATGAAATATTTTAATATTAAAGTGTTTGCAAAGCATTACACATCACCTATTGCAGCAAACGTACAACGATCATCCATATTCTCTTCCTTGTCTCTTGCTAAGAAATTGTGTAAGAGATTTTACTGCCCATGAAAGCCTGGTAGCCAGGCAAACTGAAGTCCTTTGTCCACAGAACAGACAGCACCAGTTCAGGTACATGCCAAATACCACTGAGTAAGAACACCAAGCATGGAGACAAGTGACACACCACCTCATCTGTCACTCACGCGCACCTTTCTCTGACACGTACCACAACTGAACAGCACGTACCAAATTCTTTATGCAGCAATTTCAGGCAGGGACAGAATATATATACACTTATGCTTGCTACAGAATTTAAGTAGGCAGAATGCTCTTACTCAACTTGGAAAATTTGTCAAGAACACTGGAACTCATGTCCCTGCTCTTGTGAAAAGCACCACATGAGTTTGAATTTCTTTCAACAAATACTAATTAAAAGAAATAAAGTCAATAGTGCCTGCAGGTTTAAAATTACCTTAAACATCTGGTACTTCAGATGGATACAGATTTTAAAAGAGTAAAATAAAAATCCTCTCAATACTCAGTCCCATACCTGTATCAGCAAACCTCAGCATAAAACCTGTATTTTCTTTAATGACACCTTTTATTCTTTCCTAGTGCCACAGAAAACCCCACCAACTGTTGTAAACATCTCCCTGGAACACAAGTCTTGCATTCCAAGACATCCCCAGTATATAAATAAGCCTCCATGAAGACAGTACCACTAGAGATCTAGGATGGGACTGAGAGTCTGCTTATACAGAAAAGGTAAATCTGTTTTTATTCAATACTCAGTTTTCTAAAATTTTCTTTTCATACTCTTATTTTATACCCTCTTGGACATAAAATATGAATACTGAAAACTTCAGAAAACTATTCAATATTTAATAAAAACAGATACTTACCCTTCCCCTATTGGCAGACTCCCTCCTCTGGGGCTGATACTAGAAGCTATCAACATCATGAGCACAGTCCATGTTGGGATGCCTCAGAGGGGGAAGACTACAACCCTGGGGGGAAATGAAATGTTGAATTAAAGTACCCCTTTTCCTGAAATGTCATTGCTGATACCGGTTTTCAGACCTGGTACCTTCTAAACCTGAACTTCTTCCCTGCCTATTTCCCATAATCAGTTACTATGAATCAGAGAAACTCTTTTTGTTCTTGCGTTTCCTGACTCTACCTTATCTTTTAGACAAGCCAACTGCCTCAAAAATTCAAGTAAGAGAGCTTCCCTTGGATGTCCGTAAGTTTCCTGCATTTCTCCAAAACTATCTCTTCTTCCACACTATTATTCTCTGCCACAATCTTTCACACATAATTTCTAAGACTGCCTCTTAACACCACTGTTGCAAAAACAATTAGCTGTTTTTCCAGCTTCCCAATGTTTTTCCTTCAATCTGAAACCACTAGAAACAATCTCACTTTCCCATACTCCTCAAAACACCTTCCAGCCTCTTTACTGGCCTCATGAGTCCCTGCATTTCAAATTGAAGTTCCAAACCTTCAACTCAAAAGCTTTTCTAGAAGTTTAATTCCAGCTTTTACCTCAAGGTTTTCCACCTGAATGTTCTTTTCTCAAGACTTGCAATTTCTTTGCGCTGCCTTTATCAGTCTCTTCATACTCATAATTACAAACAAAACAAAATAAAATCCCCACAAATACAGAAAGTACTTTAATAATAAAAATACTATTTTAAATATTATTACTAAACACTTTAGCACAAAAAATTGACAAGGACAAGCACAGGACAGGGCTACCTTGCCTCTAGCCTGCGGCCATTATTGAATTAGAACTTGCACTGACTTCAATGTAAGTGCTGCTCATCTTGGACTAGAAATGGCACAGAGGACTAATTTCAATCTAGGTAAACAATGGAGTAGTTTCAAACCAGACTTGATTCAAGTATTTTTCTTAAACATCACTAGAAGAGTAGACAAAGACCAACCAGATCCAGAAAGAACCATTCTTGCTTGCCTGAGGACACAACCATACTATACAGGGGCATAATGAAAAAAGTAATTGTTAAGAACAAATACATCAAAAACTTGTTTGCTAAGCTGCACTGCAACCTTTGCCAGCCACACAGTGAAAATTGAATGAATTTTTAGAGGTCGACTTACGACATGAAGGTGACAAAATGACTGGTCAAACAGAGTCCCAGATAGTGGTACTCACTCAAGAGAAAGTTGCCAATTACCACAATTTCACTTGCTACTCTTTTTTAGATTTTGCTGCGTTTAACACCTGCCACATGCAGCACTCCAGTACTTCGAAGTGAATGGATATCCCTAGAAATTTTTAAGATAGACAGAAAGCAAATATGATAAACTGAGATCAGTACTTTATAAATACCTTTGGTGGTGCTGCTTAGTTTCACCCTCTTGCGCTTGCCCACACCTTGGCTACCATCCTGGTCCTCCTGAAGAGTTTAAAAGATTGATAATGGTATATTTAGAATGTTATTGCCAAGAGATGGTATGCTCTCAAAATTCTGGTTTAACTATCAAGCTAAAACAGAAAATCCCAAATATACCAGAAAACTACTTTACTGTTGACACGGACTCCATGCAACCCCAATAGAAAAAAAAACCCACATTTTTTTTAAATTGCCTTTTTTCCCCTACAGGCAACATTACTATCTGCAAGTTCAGACAGCTTCATCTATTTAATTAACTTTGTAATGTTTCTTGCTTTGATTTCTGAAACAGATTGCTACAAAAAAATCTTAACTGTTGCACATCCAAGGCTTCACCTCATTCATCTGTAGAGTTTGGGGTTTTTTGTTTCCCAAAAGAAAAAGTAGCCAACATGCTGACTATTAGAGTTGGCAACAAAGGCATTTAGCTATATATTTTCTAATCAATATAAAAATTTTCATGCAAGAATAAAGTATTTTTTACACCTTTAAGAGGCCAAGTCTAATTGCTGAATTCTAGTTGCTTGTTCCCTACAGAATAATGGAAACACTTTACACAGGCACTTGTCATCTGAAGCTTTCAAGGCACTCTGTAAACAAAATAGCAAAGGCTCCAAAATGCAATGCAAGTTAAAAACATCATCACCACCACTTAACAAAATCTAACACTAGGCATTAAAAAAAAAGTGATATTGCAAGACTATATTAAATGCTGCATGGATCTTTACCAACAATGGTAATAGTCCTAATGCAACAGTGGAAATAAAAACTCCTACTGGATCTAATAAAGTTAGAGTTAATAAATGCCAATATCTACTATTAAAAGTAAGTCATCAATGTCATTCTCCTCTTAGCAAATGTTATATTTTACATACAAACTTCACTGCAATGATAAAGAACCTGATACTCAGGAAGTTATTGTCCTTCGCTGGGAAGAAAAATTACTCATATTTTATATCCAACGACTGACCAAAAGTTTCATATTCATGAAAAGTCTGAATTTTCCTATCCTTTCAGTACCTCCATCTGAAAATTCATTTTAAGATGGACAAACATTTGAACTCTTAGGTGTCCTATGGTCTTTGTGAACGCATGCAACTTTTGTACTTCAATTGGGAGCCAGTGAATTCTCAAGATGTTGCCACTGCCCACTCCCCCATCAGGGGGGCCAGGTACTCTAAAGGAAACATCAGGCCTGCTGATACACTACAAGACTCTGCAACTTAAGTCTCCTGCCCTGAAGAAGAGGCATCTAAATTCCTGTAGCTAGAAAGCTGATAGCTGAAAGTCTCAAGAGTGCTTCAGTTAATCCACAGAATTGCTAGAGGGGCCTTAACCAGAAAACAATGAATTTCTGTATACAATTTGTGATTAATGTGTTGGATTCTAGTCTCCAACATCACTGCTCTGGCAAATAAGATGCAATATCAGAAAAATGTAAACATCTAACAGCCTTTATTGCAGCTTTTGAAGTGATTTCAATAAAAAGAGGAAAAATTGAATGACTTATGAGAAATGCTTTCTTGAGAACTCTTTTTTTCCCCTCCATAATGTTAGACAGTTGGCTTCCATTGCTTAAGTAAGGTAGGATTACATATTAATGTCAGTGCAGGAGTTTTAACAGCCTTGAGACTGAGAGCACTAGGTCACATGGTGTCTGACAAGCCCAGGGATAAAGAGTAAGAGAATGAGTAAGCAAAATACCTTATTTTTACCCATTGGACAATGCTGTCTAAATATACCTACATAACAGCAAAGATCTATGTAGGTTTACTTAACATAATATTTAACAATATGCCTATGGTGTGCCATATCTGTTGTAAATGTAAATAATAAACTTTAAATATTATATACCATACATTGATTTTTGTATAATTACATTAAAAAGCAACTGGAGCCAACAAGTATATTAACTCAGTAATACAGCATTCAGTGCTCAGGAAACTACAAGGTCAGCCAAAAAGAGATATCAAAAAAGGTTTATTTGTTGCTGTGGTAAAAGTGATTCCTTGGAACACAACAATTTCTTCAGTAAGAGGACAGGTTTAGACAGGACTTTTTTTTTCCTTTTCCACAAAATGAAAACATGAGAAAGAAAAGCTAACAAAAGAAACTAATAGTGAGTTCTCTACAAAATACTACAGGATGTAACACAAACTATTCAAGAAATAAAGCACAAGTGAGCCTATACTACTGGTGGGGGAGGAACAACCTGTAACAATCTCAGGATAAATCAACCTTTCAGATTTATTTTTAGCTTAGAACTATCTACTATTGTAGAAGTGAAACTAAATACCAAACTATGCAAAACCTTTCAAGCTGTTTAGTACCCTGCAGAAGCACAGCTCTAATTTGTAGCCTATGTAAATTTGGTAATCTAGCCTTTCACCTGTGAAGCAACACTAGTTTTAAGACTTACTTGGTAAGAAAAAATATTAATCTTTCTAAATTCATCTTAAATACCAGAGGAACAAAATCCAGTTAAAAGTAATCAAAGCTATTTTTCCTTTGGGTTTTTTTCTGAGCCAGGTTCTGCAGCTCTCGGCTTTCTCAGAGCT
>WYDI02015914.1:0-35298 GCA_009867235.2 Psittacus erithacus | reverse complement strand
GGGGGGAGGGGGGGGAGCGGGGGGGGAGGGGGGGGCAAGGGGGGGTGAAGAGGGAGGGAAGGGAAGGGAAGGGAAGGGAAGGGAAGGGAAAAAAAATTCCCACTGTAATCTTTGCACTGGAATTACAACTGTAATCTTAGAATAGTTAGGGTTGGAAAGGACCTTAAGATCATCTAATTTCAACCCCCGATGTACTGTTTAGTTCAGGAATCGATAATTTTGTTCCAGACTTGGAATAATCTGAATTGCAGGTTAGCCAAGGAGGTAGAAACTGCCTTGAATTAAACAGGCCAGAATGCCTGGTGTATCCATCACCAAAAGGACAGTGAATGGTCAGTTTGAGACTTGAACTATGTTTGGAGAAAAATCTTGCAGGTCTAACCAGCAAAGGTGAACCTTGCATCTTGTATGAGAAAAGGGAGCTTTGTGCTAGGTCTTTACCTACTCTATGAGGGGTGGAAAACAAAGAGAAATACCAGAAACATGAGTCTACCAGCTGCTTTTTAGGCTAACAGCTAAGTCAGCATGTGTACAGGAGAACCAGCAGTTCTTGGTGCAGTGCAAGCAAACAATCCATTCTCATTCTCTCTCCTCACACCACTGTAGGTGCAGATGATGAACTGCAATAGGTGCAGATGATAAGCTACAATTCAGCCCCAAGCTGGAGTCCCCAGGTCTCGGGGGCAGAGCAAATGACACATTGCTCTTTGCTCAAGCCTGTGCTGAAAGAAAAGCCTGGAGCCTATGACTATGTCGACGTTGTAACTTGTGCGTTTTGAAGATGCAATCTCAGCTCATTCTACAGGACTTCATGCTTCAGACTCTCAAGAGTCTTAATAACAATATCCTGTCTGCTTTTTATGTAGCACCTGTCAACCCGGGGGGACCAAAAACACTTCAAAAACTCTGTGGTTGTTGCTGTTAAAAAACTCAGGAATCACTGCTTGAGTTGCCTGCAGGAGGCTGAAATGTAGGCTATTTAGCATTAAAGAAGTGCAAATAATTAGCTATGAATAATTTATCCCCTCAAATCAGCTTCTTTTTGACTTTATTGAACATCTGCAAATAGGTCTCAGCCTCACTTTTAGCTTTATTTGGTGGTTTCATTTCACTTTTTCTTTTTTATATTACTGCATGCTTTTATGAACCATCATCTACCTAAAACCACTGAAAAGAGCAGAGTAAAGATGAGCAAAATTGAAATTACCTGACTATAAACATGACAGAAGTCACTAATATGTAATGAGGAGAGAGAGAGCTTTTTTAAATAAAATAATGGAGAAACAAAACATTGAGTAAAAGGTGGGAAAGAAATAAGCAAGACACAGAAGAAGGTGAATGCCTAGGAGACAGCTGGACAGACATTTTATGGACACATTTTAAAGTAATAGCATTTTAGAGCTCTAGGCTGAAAGGAAGAGAGGATCTGTGAGAAACTGGAATAAATGTGGTTGTTTGGATATGCATGTCTTGGAGCAGACATCCCAAGGGAAGCTCTAATCATCAGGATGAAAGGAAGGGAAGGTTTGAGCAAAATGTGGGGAGGGAGGCATCAAACCTGTGGCATGACAGAAGCCGTTTCTGAGGCTATGATTAATTCGCAGCTTAAAATGGATGAAGTTTGACTTTCTTCCTCCTGCTCAGAACTTGTCTATCAACACAAGTTGTTTATTTGAAATTGCTGAGAAGTTTTCTGAAAATCCATTTCAGTTAGAGGTTGATGACCAGATATTTGATATCACATGTTTTCAATTAGAGTCTCTAGTGCATGATGGGATGCCCTGATATACTGATGCTTTCCTAAGCGGGAGAAGGGAAATCATAGCTTGCTATGTAAGCACTTTCTATCACACTTGAGCATTGCTGGAATGAAATTCTACCTGTATATATATATATATATATGACTGGTAAGTGCAGTGAAGAATCTGTAGGATGCTTCTTTTAAATTAGTACACATAAGGTTTTATCTTAGGATAAAATTCAGGGGAAGTTCTCAAGGCAAGGAGAGGTAGATGTTAACCTTAATAAATGCTCTAAGGAGAGAAATAGAAGAAAGAACTGCTCTTGAATTCTCTGAATTTCTAACAAAAGCCTTCCTTCACCTTCCTGGGAATTGCTTGTGATGGAGTATTGTCCCAGGGTCCAAATAACTTGCTTGGATTTGCTATTCCTGGCTGTTGAATGCGATCATTTTTGCTCTTTGTTGGTTTGCTGGAGATCTGCTACCAGCACAGTAATGCTGACATTTCACTATTTCCTAGGCTTTACTGTTTCAACCCTTCACCTTTTCCCCTCTTTTTACTGCTGGCAAAGTTTACTTGTGGTTGCAGAAATACCGAGGAACTGATTTTCTAGCTGTGACTGAACTTAAATAAACTGAAAGAAGAAGAACTATTGTAGGATTAAAGCAGTTCAACAGTTTACAATGTGAAATGATTTAAGTTTTGACACTTATTTCCTCAGCTATCTTTCCTTATCGAAATACACCACAAATAACAGCTCAGCGTGCTCACGCTGACAGCAGTGCTACTGCCTGCTGAAGGTTATAGCACCCTTTGTAGGGATCCCATTAGCTGAGCAGCATCTGCCAAGCGCAGCTCAACTGCCTTTGTACAAGGGCAGGAGACGGCTGGGGAACAACAACGGGAGCTGCTGGGAAAGGCTGAATGAAGTAGTACTTCTGAGCTCCTACAGCTGCATATAATCCCAGCACAGATGCTGAATGGATCACAGGTAATCCATGCCTCCCAAAGACCATAAGCAAGCTTCAGGTCTTTGCCACAAAAGAGTGGAGAACTATCTACTGTAGAATGGGAGCAGGAGGGAGCAGGACGGACTCCAGATTCTATGAACTGAGCATATGCAGCTAAATCCACAGTCAGCCTGAGCAATTAAGACCTTAGAATCACAGAATGGTTTGAGTTGGAAGAGACCTTAAATCTCATCTAGTTCCAACCCCCCATCAAAAGCAGGGACACCTTCCACTAGACCAGGTTGCTCAAAGCCCCATCCAACCTGGCCTTGGATACTGCTAGGGACAAGGCATTGAATGGTACATGAAGATGCACCATTACAAACAGGTAAGCATTTTTAGCTACTAAACTTCCAGATACATCTATTCTACTACGTACCACATCTCATATTTAGCCAGTTTCTGTTGCTTTAAAGTAGAAGCCCTCAAGCATTGAATTAGTTAAATACCACACAGATACAAAAGAACTCACGTTTGCTGATCACATCTCTTTTCACTACCCTTTTGTGAATAACAAATCAAACAGCCCAGGCTTCATGATCAGAAACAGTCGTTTCAAGATTGCCATTATCCCATTTTACAATCTCTTTCATTAACTCAGTAAGTTGCTCTTGAAACACTATCCTTTTGGGATGTCCATTCCAGAACTTCTGATTCCTAGTCTAAAAATATTGAGGAAATATGTATATTCATTTGATATTATACCAGCTTCATGTTACCTCTTTTTAGGTCTAAATAAAACATTCTAATGCTTCAACATAGTGTTAGGGACTAGTCATTTGTTACAGCTGCTTCTCAGCAATATTTATGATAATATAGTAGAATGGATGATAACTGTGCTGGGTGCTGCAGAAATACATAGAAAGAAACAACTGGCATTCAGAATAGAAATGGTACCTAGAATTTGGGCTGGAAAGTACTATCATGATGTATGCATTTTTAATGTGCTGTCAAAATATGGGTATTATTAATCTTTCCTGCCTCTCCAGGCCTCTTTCATTGTCTGGTTTTACTTTGTTATTATCACAGAAGTGAAACTGAGAACCAAAAGAAGACAATGGCACTCAGTGCACTATGCAGGATGAGGTTCATGAGCATCTGCCATGGTGGAGCTAGGTATATGAGTGCCTGCAGTGAAAGACATAAAAGCATAGTAGGGACAAAGGTAAGGAAGGCTCCACAAGGGAATAGAGGGATGATGAGGTAAAATAAGATGACTGACTAGAAAATTTTGTTAGAAGAAAATAATCTTTAATGGTATCATTCCTTTGGACCAAATGTGTAAGAAGACCATGAGATGGACAGGAATGAATTCCTTGTTTTCCAGGCAAAAGACTGGAGTGAATCAAACCTGATCATCCCATGCTGCAGACCTGAGCAGCAAGGGAAGTGTGGTGTAACCAAGGATCATAAAGAACAAGATGAGAGAAATATTACGGATATGTTAGGAGTTAACGTCTGTCCATAAAGCATTTCAGTTATAGCAAAATAGCCAGGAAGAGACATCCATGATCTGAGATGGATGATTACAAACATTTTGGAAGCACAAGTTCAGAGGATAGTGTGTATAAAGACAGCAAATGAATATGCATCGGCAGTTCCTGAAACTGAACCACCACTCAGTGCCAGTTGGTTCATGCTATTTACAGGGAAGTTATGAATGCTCCACCTCTGGCAGTGCTCAAGGCCAGGTTGGAGAGAGCCTTGGGTGACATGGTTTAGTGGGAGGTGTCCCTGCCCATGGCAGGGGGGTCGGAACTGGATGATCTTAAGGTTCTTTCCAACCTAAACTATTCTATGATTCTATGCTGAATAGCTGGATTAAAAAATATGCAAAAGGTATGATGAGAAGGAAAGCACAATTAAAAGCCCTGAGATACCCTCACGGAGGAAGAAAGAAAGGAGAGGGCACAACACGGAGATGAAAAATAAACCAAACAAGATTTAAAGAATGAAAGAAAGAAATCCTGAATGTTTCCTCATAGGAAAGAAATGCTTCCCCTTAAATCCTACCCAAAGTTTCACTCCCCATTGTTTTAACTTTATTTTTCAAAAGGATAGAGATGTTCCCCACGTATGGTTTTTTTTATTTGATTTTATAATGTTACCTGCTATACTCCACATAAGTGATGAATGTTCTTTAAAAATGCCTACTAAAACATACACATCAGTTGATTAAATGCATGAATGTTAGGGATAAGAGAGACTACTCGACAAAGATCGATTATTAATGTTCTTGGATCATCAATGCAGAATGAAATACTCATTTTCATTGTAAGTTTTTATCTCTCCTCTCTTTCTGCAGAAATGGTAAGGTTTCTCACAGGCAAAAGCCACAAAGCAGGTTCAAGACAGAGCCTGGCTAGGAGTACGTATGGATTTTGGATACAGTTTTGTTATGCCTTACTTCAGCAGAATATCCAAGGCAACAAAGAGAAAGGAAATGTGAAACCGTCCAAAGCACTGGCTGAGCTGTAGTGCCAGGGGGGGAAGAAAGCGCAGAGAGACAGAGAATGCCTGAAATGTCTGCAAAATGTAACTCAATTATCAGAGATCAGCCATAACAAGGAAAAAAAATCACATAAGGCTGTAAGAGCTATAAGTATCAAATAGTTACGTTTACTGCATTTATAAACAGATATCTTTTGGCAGGAGACTCAAAGAGGCCTCCACAAGGCACGAGAATCTGGGCTTGAATCCATTCACTCTGTGAATTAATTGACTTGGTTTGAACTCTACTGTTTTCAGTTGGAGAATTCACTGTGAACATGTTGTACATATCTCAGATATCAAATAGCAAATGTACTGAAGCCAGATACTGAACTGGAGCCAGAAATTTTTCATTAATCAGTATTGTATGCTTTCTGTGAATAGGAAATAGAACAACAACAAAAAGCAGGCAAGAATGGGGAAAATATTTTTCTCTCTCTCCCTGTTTCTACACCCCCACATATGCTATTATTATTACTCACTATTTACATTACAGTCACACCCAGTGGTTCCAACTGAGGCAGAAGCCCCACAGTGCTAGGTACTCTACAAAATAAATACACTTCAAGAGACAATGACTGCTCTCAAGAGCTTAAAGTCCAAACAGATGGGACGGATGAGAGACAGGCTTAGAAAGGTGACTGTTGGCCAGAGGTCAGACAGGACGTCCGTGGAAATCCTGACATCATTGTCAAAACCCATAAGTTTTAGTTCAGATCACAACAGCAGCAACCCAGGCTTGTGCCTTATCCAGCATCCAAGCATCCAGCAGCTTCCCAGTGCTGCAGATCAAAATTCACTTCCTGGCAGAATGGATAGCTGAAAATAATAATAACAGATTATAATATCACAGTCATTTCTGGGAAAGGGCACTCCTGGTTTACACCACAGAACAGATCAGATCCAGTATCTTCACAACCCAGGAAAGAATGGTCAATTAGATTTCAGTTCTGTTGCAATTCTCCTTGGCAAAGCATAAATAGAGCAGAAGCACCCCACAACTGGCATCGATCACAAACAAATGCAACCACTCTTTTTCAGCTGCAAGGCAGAAGCCATATATTTTGCTCAGCAAACCCTGCTGTGTGCAACTGCTTCAGTCTCATCTCCCACCTAACCTGTCCTGAATAAAGCTTCAATACTGTGTGTTTAGATTATAAAAAGCCATGGCCAACAACATTTATCTGGAAAAGGTGAGAAAACCTGCAGGAATATAGGCTAAATACGTGAAGAATCTGCTGGAATTTGATGGTGCCTTCTCTGCCTTGCCTCAATTTTTTAAGCTACCTATTTGCAAGCCAAATATATACATAAAAGAGAAAGCATATTACACAGTTGCTGGAGGGAAGGATATTTCTACTTATACAAATGAGCAGGGGGAAATGGAGAAACAGAGAAGAAGACCATAACCAGGAAAATAAATGAGCAGATGGAGAAAACAACAAATGAGGAAATAACACCAGGCAAAGTCATGGCTGTGATTCCAGACGGCCCACCTGCAAATGTTTTATGGTGAGCATGCATAAGAAGAAGAATATTTCTATTGGCCATCTCAGTGTTTGCTTCCCATTACTGGCACATCCTACTTGCCCTAAATCCTGCTGAATGCTGGAAAGAACACAAAACCAAGCAAAGATAACAACACAAAGGATTTATTAATGTCTCTGTGACTTAGGAGGCTGCAGCCAGAAAATGGGGAAGCTTCTCAGGGAACCCACTGACCCAAAGCTCTCCGCAAGTCATTCCCCCTATATTCTGACACAAGCATCCCGTTATCTCCAGCTCTTTTGGAAATCAGAGAAAACTCACGAAATAATTTGACTTTGTAAGCCACCTACCTGTGAAATTACGTTCATACCTTAAAGACACAGCTCAGAATAGCCTCATCTGAATAAAAAGATACCCACTGTGTATTTAACCCAAGAACCAGTACTATAGTGAAGTAAATACAGATTCAATTCATGTTATCTAGCTAAGGAACTCCTAGGAATAAGTCCATTGTTATCCTTAACTAGATAACACATTTTACAATGCAACTGCATTGTCTTCAGCAGAATTTTAACACGATTTAGTTCAGACTGGCTTAAAGAATACATTTTTTTTTCTTCGTGAAGATATATGCAGCATTTGAGCAGTTGTTTGGAGAAATCTATCGTGTTCTGCAGAGCTCATCACCTGGAATTTGTTAAAGGCCGGTGATTCTATCTCATCAGGTCAGGAAGCACAGTTTACTTTTGACTTCTGAATTTTTCTGGCTTATACAGAGTGTTCAGAACAGTTACAGCCATGTGCATTCCAACTTCCTGGGCAAAACAAAATACTTCAGCTCCCAGCCCTCCTGCACAGTAGCCTGCTTTACAGATTTAAGAAGGTAGATGGACATGAAGGAAACAAAGAAAGAAAATGAGCGCTTTTCCTCATACCTTGGCCCTGTATTTGCACAATTGATTGGAACAGGTAGGAAAAAAACCACCCTTTTCCCAAATGTTGAAAGCAGAATCCCCAAATCTTTCCCACAGTTAGAATTCACATTTGCTCTGTGCTTATTAAGCTCCTGGTTTTGAGTAGGGATGAAAAATTTTGACAAATGAAAATGCAGCTTTAGAGTTTAATAATATAAGGAGAGGGTCTTGGTTACATTGGGGAGGAGATGTCTATTTCGTTACTCTTTTTTTATTGCTTTGCTTGGGTTTTTTTCAAATGACCCCCAAAATTGCCAAGTTTCCTCAGGCACAAGGAATGCGACTCACTAAGAATTGAACTCCAAAAATGTTAAGAAACCCTGACATAGCTATCTATGCTCGTAAAGTATGCTAACTGTATTCTTCCTTTCAGCAACCATTTTGTCTGTTCCAGAAATAAGTGTATTTGCTTGTAGCAAAGTCTGAAGAAAGTACAGTCAATAGACAGATGTGTTATATATTTGGGTAAGAGAATCTATTTCTTTTTCTCCTCATTTCCCATTTCTCTAGCTATATACTTTGAATAAAGTATGAGTAAAATCCCTTATTTGGCATGGGGAGATTGCCAGCTGTTGAATCCAAAGCAGTTTAATTTAATCTAGACGACCACTGTCTGGTTCAAATGAAGTATGAATATTTATCGTTACTAAATACATGAATTATTTACATTATTTATATTAGCCAGAAAAAGACTTGCAAGCATCTTTCAAAGAAGAGATGGTTATGCTGCTGACTGTAAAGAGACAGAAATATAAAGAAAATCTGAAAATAATTTATTTAGTGATTGAGCATGCAGAGTTTGCATAAAAATCTGGTCTTGGGAATATATATATGTATATTTATGTGTATATAAATAGGCCAAGAAGAACTGAGCAGGGCAATGTTCTTCATCCTGAGAGGATCAGGAAAGCCAGGGAAAGTATGAAACCAATGATACTAAGGAAAAAATTGGGACTGGGAAAGAGTCTATGGTGTAAGTGTCCATGTGACAATGAAAGGAGCTGCAGAAAAGGGAGAATATAATAGGACTTTAAGAGAGAAGCCATAGACCCTGGAAAGGAGTGTAGTACACCAAAGTACAGTCAAGTAATAAACAGGGAAGAAATTTGAAGCTGAGAAACTTGTTATAGGTGGTGATCCTGAGAAAGAGGAGGCTTTCCATTTGGTCTATATAGCAGGCAGACAACTGCTGATAACAGCCTGTCTAGAATTTGAAGGGAGGAGCAGGGGTTGCGAGAGCGAAGGCACCCAAGGATTCAGCCTGAATGAGAATGGCTGGAGCGCCGGCTGCAGTCACAGCTTAGCGCTAACCAGTGCTCCTAATAAAGAACACATTTAGTTTTGGACATGTGGAGCCTTCTTGTGTTATTATGCAGCATACTGTATGTACAGAAGTGTCTGAGGTCAGCCTCATAGCACTCACAGCACAGAGGGGAGTGATGCCATGAGAAAACAAAACAGCATGGTAGGAACAGAGTGAATAGGCAGCGTTTAGATGGCTGGAAAAGCTGGACAGGCTTTGAACACGGAGAGGATAAGGGTTTGTCTGCATTTTCACCCTTTTAATTTGACATTCGGAGAGTATTTTGCTGCAAGATATGCAATAACAGAACTGCTTCAGCTAACAGCTAGGAATGTCCAATGTGGTGACACATTTTTCCACATATCCTTGTGAGCTTGCTCTCAGAGGGCACCTTTCTCTGAAGGTGAGCAATACAAGTGCCCTCCAAGAGTTCATGAGCTTTGAAACTTGTGGACACAGAGGCAGCACTGTCTAGCTCAGCTGTAAAGATCTGTGCTTGAACCAAACCAGAGAGAATGGGATTTTGCTTTGGATTCTTTCATTTTTCCTGAAAAACATGAATATTCTAATTTCAACTAGGGACCAAAATGATAACATCAAATTGCCAAGGAGAAACTGAGGTAAAATTGCATTGTTATGCCAATGTGAAGGGCAGCTGCTGCAAAATAATGCCGCAAACATCTGGGATTTTTTTAAAACTCAGAAAAGACCAATAACTGACTCAAGTTAGAAAAAATGCTTATGAATAGAACATTCCTTAAAAGCCTGTTACAGAGTTCCCTGCATTCATTTTAGGATTTGTCTGTATTTGAAGTTAATTTGACCTGTAGTTGATCTGAATTTTGAAAGCAAAAGCCATTTTTGAGTAATTTCATACTAGGCAAGCCATAATTACATACTTACATAGCCCTCTATCTTATCATATAAAATAACATTGCTGCATTATCATGTTGAATGCTGGGAAACTAAGTGTACTGATGGTCCCCGCACAAGAATAGTGACCAGCATAAGGCTGGAACTCTCTTGCTGAAACCATCCAATATCCTGTTTTAACTGTTTCTGTACTTTCTAATGCTGGTCAGAAGTCTGCTCTTCCTCCTTTATAATATATTGGCTACAGAAGAAGCACTACGAACATTCCTGACTTATAAAAGTGCATGAGAGGATTGGGAAAGAAGATGGGGATTTGTAAGAACTGGGAAGACATAAGAATTGGGAAGAAGTTCCTTCTCCCATCCTGAACCTAGGAGATGAGAACAGCCCCAACTACTTCACATTTTCCTTCTCTTATCCAGTGCATGACCTGTTCAGTGAAAACATACAACACATTATACAGCTGCTATTAGTAACAGAACTCTAGCCCAGAAACTAAAAAGGTCAGATTAATATTAATTATCTTATAGATATCAAGTTATATGCCATATATGTTTCTACTAAAGGTCAATATGGCATTCCTTCATTTTATACCCATTTGCTTCATTAGGTAAGGAAAAGTAAGCTAAATATAATGGATTTTTTGGTAGTTTTAATCAACAATTTCATCAAAAGCACATTTTTCACCTGTGATAACATAATGGAAACCTAGATCAATACATTAATTATATCTATTGCTTTCTAAACTCTCTTTTTAAATGAATTACGGTAAGTTGTTGTGGAAATTGGAAAGGAAAAAACCTATACAACTAAAAGATATTACCTTTCAGTGTCAGGCAAATGGTCTCAAAAATAGGTCTGCTCATTTTTATTTTTCAAAGACTTTTATTATTGCTCCATAGAAAAGATCAGAAATTAGGAAACCTCTAATTGCAATGCCTATACAATAGCAAATAAGTAGTGTAGCTGATTTTGCTTTCACATTGTACAGAATGGGATGAAGTAACAGCAGAGTCCTACATGGTAGAAATGGCAACTGTAATATTAATCTTTGGAAAATCCAAAATCTTTACTTCATGGGACCTCCTCCTCAGCACACTGTGGCGAAGATAAATATCCTCATCACCTCCATCCTTTCTAGTTTCTGTGACCACCACAAAGAGGGAAGCAAGGCAGCTGCCAGAGCTGTTGGGAAGCATCTCTACAGCCAGGATATTTTCTTGTTAGGAAGACCGTTTTCACACTTAAAGGCTCATTTGTCTCCCCGGATGTTGAGTTCGTAGAAGCCTAGAGAGTGGAAAAGAGCTACAAATCAGCTGAGATTTCACTGCAGACCTTAGCAGGGTTTGAAAAACATTTGGTCTCCAGGGAAAGTGGAAGCTGCAGTTCTCCCCAGTTTGCTAGCCTTGCTAGCTCCCCTAGTAACACACCATCTACACTCACAGCTCCTCATATGTCTTGTATGTGTTTCATTGTGCAATAGAGCACAGTGCAAAGAGCCCCAAGCAAGCACCAGCTTGGGCCAGTAAGTCTCTACACAGTACTTACACAAAACAGATCCAGAAGCAGTGAGAGCTTATTAATTTGGATGAGAAATTGCAGAAGTATAGCTGTAGAGATTCAGATCCAGCTCAGAGAGGAATGTCTTTATGTTGTGTGATAGTGATTCCAGCTGTAGATTAAGCCTGCACCAAGTCAACTGGAACATGCCTAATATGCAATATAAGAAAATTTTACATATATACTATTAACTACTATATGTCCCTTCCATTTTTCTTACCCCAAAAGACACTTCTTTCAGCTGCTTCTTTTCCAGCTTTGTACAATATTGGAAAGACTGAAGACATAGCAAGAGATGGATTCAGATGAAAAGGAGCAAAATAATCTGACCTAGCAATCAGTCCATACCAAAGTATAGTCAGCATCATGCCTCGCTACTGCTTGCATTTCTTCTCTTCCTTCTCTCAATAACCAAAAGCAACACATCTTTAACATTTGTTTCTGAATATGCTCACGTATTTTAATTGCCAGCTTAAAAAGGAGAGCTTAGTCCTACATTATTTTCTTCTCCTTACAGGGCTCACTGGTTAATTCCCAAAGATCTCTTGCTTGCAGGCATTCCCTGTAGTTTTCTGATGCAAAAACCTACACCATTTGGGGAGCTTTAATTTCATAGACAAGTATCGCATGATCCTGATCCTCTGACCCAAATGATAGGTCAAATTTGAAAACATCTGGGACCAGGTTGTTTGCTGGTTGCAGGGAAATGGGAGAATTGACTCTATTCTTTTGACTGAGGAGTGAAGGGAACCCTCTGCAAGTATTGAACAAATAGTTGTGCGAGTGTGGAATGAATTAAACCTGGTTTCTTATGAACTGGAGGTTCATAAAAATGTGCCCTTGGACTGAAGCTTTTCTGTATAATGGTATTACTTACTGCAGGTCTCAACTCCATGAATTGTCTGGAGCTGCATAAGATGTAAGGTCATGACACAGCCTTTCCTCAGCTGGACCATATCAAAATCTTTTGTTCCTGTATCTGGCTACTTTTTTTCATGAAATTTGTTAGAACCCAGTTACCCTGAAACTTCTGTCATTTCATCACATTTGGTTGGTAAAGACCACTAGATTGAAAAATTATTAGGGGGTACACAAGGACAGATACATGCACAGAGACAGCCTGATCACAGATGCCTTGTTTCCATAGGAAACCAAACTAAAAATAGACAGTTTCCTAAGTGTTAAAGATGGAATTTTTATTTGTTTTTGCAGTTGGAAACCAAACAGACCCACTATTCACATGGCTGTAGCTCACAAGAAATGGGAAAGAAAAGTAATCTTCATTTTTCTGATAGATGCCTCAATACATGTAGTACAGTGACCAGTGACACAACAGCCAAGTGTCCAAAGGCTGCAATCTGCTGGGCTGAATGACAGGTTGTCTTTGTGGCAGCAGCATATATAAGACTCTTTTTCTTTTAGCCATATCTCTAAAACCATTTGTTAAGTTGTTTGCTAGAAATGCAACACATGATGACATCAGTCTGTGTAAATTTCATTGTTTTGAATGACCCAGGCACAAATAAAGGTCTCTCTTTGGTTTTTCATTCATCACAAAATGATAAAACAGATGTTAGCAATTCATTTTCCCCCCCATCAGTTGCTAAGTATCAACCTCAATGTGGCATGTGGCAGCAAATGATAGTTAGGCATACCGCGAGTAAGCACAGCTTTCTTTTGTAATCAAAATAATATGGTCATAATAGCATGTGTATGAGCTGTGCAGTGCAGCCTTTGCCTGTCATAGGAGCTGACATTTTACATATGGATGTGTTTAATGTATCTGAGGTGTTTGAGCTGAATCACTTGGGGATATTATATAAAGAAGGATATAGAAGTGAGGTAAGCTTCTTAAGTGGTGAGGGAGATGGAGAAAGTGACTGACAGCTCAGGCTATCTGTGCATCATCCAACTAAACACGTAGGGGTCTAAGGACCACAAGAACTGTATAAATACAGATAATCTGAGAACACTGAAAGTTCTCTAACAGAAGACTATTTTTAAGGTGTAGTAACAATAACTTCTATGGCCATACATGAGATTGTTGAATGAAAGCAACCTTCTAAACCCACTCTTCTTGGGACTGAAGCTGCAGGTAGTAAAGGCTGTCATGCTTTTTGCTACCACCACGCCTCAGGTGAGCTCTAATAGTCAACAGCTTGCCAAGAGACAGACCAAGCCCCTACAGCTGTACAGATATGGGGATGCCTTGGCCACTACCAGCAGACAGTAGATGTGACTGTAAGTTTCACAGAAAGCAGCGTCATGGTATTCTTTTATATGCCTTCAAGCACCAGCATACAGCAGTGTAACACGGTGTGGAGGTTTGTTACTATGCAACTCAGAATTAGCTGCTGCTGGGCCTAAGCTGAAGCTTTACTGTGAGGACTTTCTACTTCCTTTGTCAGACACATGCCAGATCCTTTATGTTGCCAGAAAACTATAGGGGACCTCAATCCTGGTAATCACTATTGTGGCTTACAAGGAGAGAAGAGGCTTTTCGGTTCATCCAGTGTGACAAGCCCATCCCTCCCTCAGCAGCCACAGCAAAAGAACCCTGGGACTCCTTTCTCCTCATGCATGTGGCAGCCACAGTGGGCTGGGCTACAGCGAGGGGAGCCATGTTGTCACAAGGCTCCTCCTGTTCCTGCCATGACCTTGCTTTAAGGGACAGCAAATAAGTCCTGAAGAAAGAAAGTGGGAACATGGAGCAAGATCCCAGGTGAGGGGGTGAATGGGGAGGTGGGAAGGGGGGAGGTCTCTGCCAGCTAGTGAGGCAGGAGGGAGGGAGCCAGACCCTGAGGGAGTGCAGCTGGGGGCTGCCGCCATGATGGCGGTGGGGAGGTTACTGGTCACTGCTCATAAGGGAGTTAAAAGTCATGTCTGAAAACTTTATGTTGCACTGGAGTATGGAGGCTGGGTAGAGAAAAGGTTAGGAAGTGCTAGTTTAAATCCAGGATGGAGTTTTTCAAGGATAGGTTGTTACACACAGATTGATGCCACAGTGTTGTCAACATGCCAGGGGTAGTTTTAGCTGTCAGCTCTGTCAGAGTCTGCCAACCAACTTTAACTTGTTTTCTGACTTTTCCAAATGTTTTCCAAGTTTTTGCTTGCTGTGCTGAGGATAAATTGTCCCTCAGTTTCTGCAAAACCACATTTGTTTATTTGTTTCCTTTTTGTCTCCATTTCTTCCTGTGGTTTTCCCTTCTTTGGTTGGAAAAAGAAGCACAAAGCACAAAGCATACACCTTTGCCCAGCCATAACATAAACACATCTCACCGAAGCTGTCTCATAAACCATAAGGTTTTCCTCCTCTGTCAGTGGTCACTGGTGTAGAATGCACACTTGCCTCCCTCAGAGCTGGGTGTACCAGCTATGGCTATGGACAGCTCAGCACACAGAGCCACTCAGGAATAAGCTGCTATAGCCACTCATTTCTGCATTTTCCTCCAGATGAAGACCTCTTTCTTATGGAATTAACATTTCTGAGGGAAAATCTTCCTTTGTCAGAACTATCTGCCATGTGTGCAAGAGATTTGAACAGGTAAGTTACAATCTGCTCCTTTTCTCTCTTTCCCAGAGCCTCTCTCTTCCCACTCTGGACTGGGAATAACTCCATTTTGGAAAACAAATCTCTCATTGCAAACACAGTAATTACAGTGAAATAACATTTAAGGAATGTTAAAAGGACAGAGAATTCAAAGATTGTAACATTAGAAAGCTGAAATTAAGATTACACAACTTCTGTATATGCATTATTCTCTATTTACTTGACTGCATAGGGTTTTTCTTATATATAAGGTAGATGGCACAGACATACCTCTGTTTTGTGTCACAGTTCACTGTGTGTGGTCCCAGGCCTTGTGTGCTGCCCAGTTATTAATTTGCTCTTCGGCTCTTTTACAGCACTTTTTACAGTATCATATATATGTGACAAACAAGATTTTATTTATGTTATACCACCAGAAGGTGAAGAGAAATGAGGTACAGAAAGAAGATATCATTACATCTTCATATTAGTTTGGGTTTAACTACAGAAAATGGGTTCTTATGACCATTATTTTCTTAATATGCAGCAAGGTAAAAATCTGGAGCAATTGGATCAGCTGTGTGACGTTAATCTGTTAATGAAGTCAGTCATTTTACTCCTTGGAATCCACTGAATTCGCAGTAATAATATGTACAAAAGAGAATTTTAGATTCTGGCTACTTTCTATTTTCAGTGTGTCTAAAAAAAATCCATCTTTTCAAAGTGCTTGTAGTTGAGACTGCTTTTTTACTGATACTTGAGTTTATTAGAAATGTTTAGTGGAAATGCCCAATTAGACTTTACGTGTTCCTAGCATGGCCCTCTTTTGTTCTCAGCTTCAGGTAGTTCAGCACATCAGCGTGTCTAACCCTTGAGGATCAATTTGGCCTTCTGAAAATGAGGTGTATGTAAGTGACCATATATCATTGACTATATGATTTGCCTACCACCATATGATGACTTTAATAATGGCACTTAGAGAATCCAAATCTCCATCTTAGGTGGATTTAAATTTCCTGTCACTTCCAGGAATCTTTACGTCATTTATTAACTCAATTTTCTCAATATGTGAAGATCCAGAAGAGTGTACTTCACTATACAACCCTGATCCATTTCGAGGTCAGAACTATGCAAGGAATAACACAAGAGACTTGTAGAAAAAAGTAGCAAGCAATTATTTTATTGAAGGTATAATGCATACGCACAGAGAGAGTTCCATTTCAACTGAAGGAGTAACATTGATTCTATAATATCTTCTCCAGTGAGTCCTCAGCATTGAAATATGTTTAATTTTAGTATAGTTCCTGCCTGTCATCTTTCTAAAAGGCTCATAAATAAAATCGAAAGCAGGTCTTGCTCACAGTGACGTCCCTGTGGGTTACTCCTGAGTCTGGGACCTTTTGTACCGTAGTACGGACCTCTTTATCTGAGCAAATGGAGCAGTTAACAACAGTGACAGCTTTTACACATTCTTTCACCATTGTCTTCCTATTACAGTTTGCTCCACTTATGTCCTTTCTATAGCCAGCACTAGTCCTTATTTTCCTCGCAAACTTGTCAGACCTGTTTTTTTCTAAACTCCAAGTGTCTCTGAGTTAGAATTTGTTTAGTGAGAGATTAGGAATAAGATCTATAAAAGGCTGCTGAACCTTTCTCTCTACCACAGTATGGAGAGTTAGCATAGACCTCTCAGGTATGTCTTAGAAAAATTACTCAGGATGAATTTGGTTTAGTATAAGTGTAGTGATGGAGGATAGAGGCATATAAACAAAACATTCCAGCAGAGATTTGAGCATGAAGTCGGTGAACATGAGCTGCTCTGCAGTATTTGCCTGTGTGCTTATTGTTATTCCATGGTAAATAAAATATAACATAGCCCTGTGTAAAATAAGCTATTTCACATTTACCCCTACAGACTTCCTTGCATACTGGTGGTAATTCTAGTTGATATGCTGTAATTTCGCATTCAAGCTTAGATTTCTGTCATTTATTTCTAGGCCTGTATGAGAATGAAGTGGCTCTACTTTGTATGTGTTGCACTTTGCAAGCAAGGTCACTGTCATTCTGCGTCCACCAAGTGTTTTATGAAGGGTAACAGATCCACTACAAATTCACATTTCTGGTTTACTCAGATTTCTTTTCATAAACATTGCCAAGTAAACAAACACTTTTCCACCTCTTTTAGAGTCAGCATCCTTGAGGAAGTTGTCATGTTGTGATCCAGATCTACAAGTGGACCTGTCTTTGATGGCAGTGGTAAGTCTAAGACAGAGCTATCAGGGTTTTCTCATTCCAAGTCATACAAAGCGTAACAGTAAAACATGCAAGAGGAGGTTGTACATGATATATCACAAAATGTGGTTTGGCACCAAGCACAGTAACAGTTTAGGGAACAGGCTGTTCTTTAAATAATATGCTTTTGTTTTCATGTTTTAATTCTTCATGCTGCCGATCTACAGCAAAGGCTTTTTCCTTCAAAAAGAAAGCAGACCCACATCTAATGCATCAAGACAACACAGTATGCAGTTTCTTTGTCAAACATTTCAATAAAAGATTCAGCTTCCTCAGGGGTATTTGTAGAATTCACACTGGAATAGGATGGTGGGGGGGGTTGTTTTTTTTTTCATTTGAACCATGGGCTGGATTTTCAAATGTCGATGAGTGCAGATGTACATGCACAAATTCACATGCCTGGCTTTGAAAAGCTGATCTGAAACATGAAGCAGGTGAGTGAGTGATGTGGGAGACTGAGGAAAACTTCTGTGCTCAGCTAAATATATCAAAAGAACCGTGTCCAGAGAGATGCCCATCACCAAGCTTTAGCAGAGGTCAAGGGTATGACTGGTAATTGGTGCCTTTTGGCTTTGGTGACAGTATGTTGCTAAACATGTACCCAGCACCTAATCCTAAAAAACGTCAGAGGTTCAAACTGCGCTTAATATTTTTGTCTGGTTTTCTGTCTTTCTTCCCTTTCATAAGGAAGTTTATTTTCTATATTAATAGATTTTTATGCTGAAGATACTGTAATGACT
The DNA here is from genome assembly GCA_009867235.2 of Psittacus erithacus. Lineage (NCBI taxonomy): Eukaryota > Metazoa > Chordata > Aves > Psittaciformes > Psittacidae > Psittacus > Psittacus erithacus. The sequence goes on along the minus strand of WYDI02015914.1, from coordinate 17,297 downwards.
ATAATGTTCACGTCTGAGCTAGATTTAAAGTCAGTAATAGTATTACAGGTAACACATTTGCTCAGTGTATGGTAAGAATACCTTAAGGGGGGGGGGGTGCTGACCTTGCCGCTCTGGTCAGCTCTCTGTTTTTTTGTGTTCAGCAAAAGTAGCTGAGTGATCAATGGATTTTCAATTCCACCCCAAAATATAAGTATAAAAAATGTGTTCTGAGCTCTCCCTGAATTTATTATTCAACGTAAAACAAATGCTTTTTTTTCCTTTTCATAGCATTTAAAATTTCTTGAGAATCTTGTCTTCTTACGGGTTTAGGTTAAATTTTAAATGCAAAATACTTGTTTCTTAGGGAAAATGCTAAAACATTCTTAACCAGAAAGTACCACCATTCCTGAAATCAAACATTTTTATTTGGAAAAGGATCAGAAAAAATGTTTTGCCATTTACAATATTTTTCTGCATTTTTTAACTGAATTATTGGCTGATTCTGTTCTAACAAATACTTTTGTTGTCTTCAAAGCTGTCAAAAAAAAAAAAGGTTCTATTTTGCACAACTTGTTTGTGAGGGGAAAATAATAGAACAAATTTTGATTTTAAACATGGAAGTGAAAGAGAAACAAGACAAAAAGTAAAATGTATTTCCACAAGATGGACCATTAGAAGTGAATTTCTTGTCTGTCTTCAAAGAAATCACTTATTTTTCACTAAAATGTGGTGAAATGTAGTAGTGCCAAGTTGTCTGGTCTTCAGCAGGGCATGGGATGTTACTAGGTAAACTTGTAAAATGGGATTTACAGGAATGTGTGAAAGGAAGCGAGTGAGCAAGTGATATATTTGGTAGACACAAAACAGTGAACAACCACTTAGATTGTTAAACTGACTGAAGCCTGAGTATGAATGGAGGGGAAACACTAATGACAATAAAAGCTACTTGGGCTAAACTGTGTTGGATTTAATGTGACTTGAGGCACTGACCCTCATGAGTTCTTTCTTGCTGAATCCCCTCATGCTGATAACCACTGCTTATAAAGCTCCATCATGATAATACAAACCATTGTAAGTGCTGAGGGCAAGGGTGAAATCCTGGCTCTGTTGACATCATTAACAGTTCTGCCATTGATCTGGATCGGGTCAGGATCAGCCCAAATTAAAGCAGTAGCTTTGCTGAGAAATGACCGCTGGTCAAAGGGAGGCCCAGTCGCTGAGTTCTTCAATCCCACGTGTTTTATTCAACAAAGGTCAGTAGCATGGAAGGTCTCAGGTTGAGATCGCGAGGCAGATAATCTGCAACAAGACTCCAGGGAAATCAAGGGACAGCATTATTTGGATATTTGCTGTATGGCTTGTTTGTGAATTTTTAAAATGTGTTTTATCTGTATTCAAATCCAGTATATACTGAAGCAGAATATGATCTCCGTGGGAAGAGGTCGTGGAAACAATATCTGTGCACCTGCCTACAGATCGATGCAAGCATTTTCAAAACAGGCATTTTGGAAACAGGCAGCTACTGCTAATCTATTATTGTTTCCATGCAGATATTTATATAAATCCTCTTCTTGTAAAATGCCACATGCCCTGCTTAGCTTTGAATAAAGGCAGAAGCAGCCCAACTTCAGCCTATGTAAATAAAATTTAAAACTTAAATGTGTTAGGGATCTGGATTTAAAGGAGAAAACTGTGTTAGAATTATCTATTAATTATGAAATCATGAATTGAAAAGGATATATATTCCTAATAGTGTTTGAAACTTTTATGTTGACTCTTAAATATTTTCTGCTTGATTGTATTTCCTATAACATCTGAAAATGCAGTCTGAATAGTAGCCACAAACCTACCCTATCAATCAACTATAACTGTTAATTTAAGATACAATCCCTTGAACACAGTTTGATAATACCTGCTGTAAACCATGAGTGAGTGCACACGCATGTGTTTACCCACACATGCATTCTTTAATTTTCTTCCTGAGACCAGCACGCTTTGGAATGATATTTTAATTTATTATTATGAAAGGAATGGCAACTGGTTTTTAATGGTTAAAGAATGGTGACTTACAACACTGTCCCAGATGCTGTCACCGTCGCTATGAGAGCAGATTTGCAACATCTTGTCATAGGCACACATCAGTGCTCATGCCTGCTGCCTTCATCCCAGAGGACAGCCTAACACCTGCTGCTGGCAGCATGCCGGCCCTTCGGGGAACAAATGTTCCATTGCTGCTGGGTGATAGGACAGGACAGACTCGAGATTTCAAGTGAACTGGCTAAAGGCACCCTAGGGCTCAGCGCACCCACCCCAGCACCCAGATGGTTGCCATGTCTGTAGGAATATTAGAAAGTGAATGGTATGCCTATAGCTGTCTTCTATAAAGAAAGAACAAGAGAAAAATTTACACCACCCTGGATGATAAGATTTCTAGCACTAGCTGTAGTTCCTTAGAAAAATAAAACTGACACCATTTTTTCAGTCAATATTATACTGATGGAGTAATATGTATCTACTCAGTACTTATTCACATAAGGAACTCAAAATAGTGTGTTAAAGATTTTTTTTTTTTATAGTAGAATGTAAGGGCGAATCCACTTCCGGAAAGATAGCACACTTCTTTCCTGCAGAATATATTTAACCTTATACAATTTCCAAATCCGAGACAAAATAGACATCATTTTTATTTTTCAGATCATGTTCATTTTCACATCATGCCATACCTTTATGTTGCCAGATGTATTATGTTAAGATAAGATGCAAGAACAAAAAAAGTAGTGAGTAAATACATTTTGCAAGTGTTTTGTTTAAATATTTTTTTCAATGCACCTATTCCAGAGTTGTAAAAATAAACCAGTACTGCAGGATAGCTCTGGAGAGCCCAGATTTCTCACTGAGGTCCAAGGGAGCTAAAAGGACTCCTGGCTGGAATAGGAAGCTCAGTGCATTTCAGGATCGTGTCTCTTGGATTGTATGTTATGTGTTTCCTTCCATTTATTACTATTCCATTTATTACTACTCCACATCCAGTGAGGTGATAATCGCAGTGTTACAATGTCTTCACTTCATGTGGGTTGAATAGCAGGCTAATAAACATGAGGGTGGCAATTTTTTCAGCTGTTATACTCAAATTTCAAATAAGACCGTTTTTATTCTCTGCTTTTGAAAAGGCTTTTTGTACACATTATTCCCCAAAGCTTAGATCAAAAACAAGTCATGTTTCTGAAAGAGGTACAATCCAGGATGCAGTGTATTAGCATTTCAGCTGCTGCAATATAGGTTTGATACTCTTTTGCATTTCAGTCTTTGCACAGGAATTTGCTCCTATGCAAATGTGATCCTTTAAAAAGAAAAAGATTGATCATATATTTATAGGAGGGTGGCTCGATCTGAAGCCTCTAGATTGTTGCAGTTTAGTTCAATGTGGTTTAAATCAATGTGCAGTGGAGCAAACCCCAGGTGATATTTCACTTTCACTGCAGTATGCTGCACTTTTCTGCAACAAATCCATCTAATCTACATCACAATACACTGAGCGGCAGCCCAAACTACCAACAGGAGAATTCCAGGTGACTTTCACCAGTTAAAAATTCCCTCTTTTTCTCTTGTTACAGAGGGTAGTGGTTCTGATATTACCCTGTAAATTCTTAGGGAAGAATACCATAGCACAAACAGCTTCAGCTCTCGATGTGGTTCTCTGAACACATGTTCCTGTGTTATTCTTTCTGATGGTCTCTAAACAAAGTTTCCAGGTAATGCCAATTGATAATAATCCCTCTGTTAATGATCCCACAGTTGGCCCTGGGCAAATCACATTGTTTTTCTCTGTCCCCTAACAGTTTCTGTAAAATGATGCTAATAATATCCACAACAGAGAGATGCTGGGTGAATCCATTAGCCTGCAGAGGACATTAAAGACGAAAAGGCTTATTTAAATGTTACATATTGCCAGTATTATTATTAAAGATTAAGAGTGCACTCTGCCTTCAGAGGGACATGTGCAACTGCTGCTGTTTCTATGTCTGTGTTTACACAAATAACTGTGCAATGGTGCAGACATGTACAAATCAAGAGACTGTAAATTCAGCAAGTCAGCTTCACTGCAGCAAAGACAAAGTTTTCGTGTGCAGATGGCAGGCATGTAAATTGGTATGATCACAATCTAGAGGTGCTTGTAAGGCATTTGCATGGAATGAACTCTTTTCAGCTTCTATTTCCACAATGATGTTAACTATAATGAGAAAGAATAGAATGAAAGATAAGGAGAAATATTTATGATCAACCTTTGGGTAAAATTTTTGATCCAAAGTGGCCAGAGCTAGGGAGGTTCTGGTGGCAGAGACTGGGATACAATTCAGGGGTCAAGCTGTCACATTTGGGTCATGAAGCATGATTCTTCTCTTTTCCAAAGCTTCCTGTAAACTGTTGAGTATCCTGGGTCCTAATACATCAGACTCCAAAGGTTTCATGAATCTTAAGGCACTTCTAATCTGGAATTTCTATTCAAACTGAATAAAATGATGGAGGCCCTGTTCCCTCTCAAGCATCCGTTCTATTTTGACATTGTTAAAAGTGTTTTTTCACTGCCCTGTATATAGTCTTTGCAGAGGATTTGCAAGCTAATACTTCTGACTGGGCCATGTCCCTCTTTTGAAATTCAACCACAGTTCTGTAGTCACACTGCCTTTGATTGGGTTGTGGGGTGTAATAACAGTAAAATTTGGTCTAATGAATAGAAACTTAGCTTTGTTCTCAAATAAAAAACAAAAAAGAGGGTGTCTCTAAATAGATTGTCATCTTCCACTTTTCAATATATACTGCTTTGTTTTAACTCCCTTTATTTTGGTTGTCAGTACACTTGCAAAATAGGGATCATCTGAATTCAAAATCAGAATAAAGAAAACTGCCACTCAGTTGTCATTTTAAAGACAGTGTGGCAAATAGCAGAGAAGCTTCTTTTACCAAGGAAAGCTGCATTTATTGCTTTTTGTTCAGAACATACTGTGAAGTGAGCAGAAATGAGGTTGATCCATGCAAGAACTAGGGTTTGAGAAATGAAAGTAGTAAACAAGTGCCTGCAGTTAACAATACCTTTCAGTGCACTTTTTAAGGCCAACAAAAAGTAGACCAGTAACAGGAGACACATGCATCTTCAAAATTCAATCACCCAGACCTGCTGTTTTTCTTAATCAAAAGATCAGAAGTGGTTTATGGTTTGAGAACTCAACATTACTACTGGAGAGCTCAGCATTAAGATAAGGGAAACCAGAGAGTGTGGGCCAAGCTGGCTAACAGGGCAAGCTAGTGTCTGAGCAGCTGTGGAAGTGCTCAAAGGGCTTGTCTTGCCTTTTAAAGTTTAAGACAAAAACAAGATAAAAAGAAAATCTTTCATTAAGGCTCTATTACCCTGGATAACCAAGGACAGATTCTGGGTGGTCCCCCTGAAGTTTCTTTTAACTTGATAGCCAGCCTCATGGGTACTTTTCCAACAGTTGTAGGGGATGAAATGACACTGAATTAAATTCCTTTCTCTTTTTTTAAATAAAAGGAATGAAAGGAACAGTTAGGTCTCTGTACACCCACCTTTGAAATAATCGCTATTGGGCTTGTCTGCATGTTCTATGCAATATTTGTATGATCTGTGCCTCCTTCAGGCTAAACAGCTGATCTTGGTAACCTGGGCTGCTGCACTTGAGCACAGCAGATTAATTAGGCTGGCTGCTGTTCGGGAAAGTCACTGCTAAATGCAAAGATTTTCAACAGTGATAAAACATGTGATCTGCTCACCTGGCTTCCTAAGAAGTGTAGTCATCTGCCACCTTCAAGACATATTCTCCTGCACTGTAAGAACCACATACACATGGTGTGAAACTATTAGGTGACAATTGCTAAAGGCATGAGTTGAACTGGCTGCTTTATATACAAGGTGCCTAAGCAAGCTAAATGTTTGACAAAGTGATGAACAAGAAATCTTTAGAATCAAGAGGGAATTTTTCCTGCTGTTCCTTCAAAGTAGTAATTAAATGTAAATGTATTTTACAGCCATTCCTTTCTTGGAAAAGCTATTCCTGACCTAGAAAAACTAGTTTCATGACTGCTCAAGTACTGAGCTTGTTCTTGTCTGCAATTCTTAATACAGCTGTATCAGCTAATAAGGTATGTCTTCCTGAGCTGCTCCCCATTACTCCTTCTTGCTTCTTCACCTGATCTTCCCTTTCCAAAAATCTAGTTTAGAATTCCTTTATAGAATGACCTTTGTTATCTATTGGAGACAAAATGAGCTGGATGTTTGGTCTTCTTTGGACTGATGTAAGGGAGGTGTCCCAGGAGCAGGCACATCACTGGACAGTAGCAATAGCAAGATAGCAGAGGTGGGCTGCTGAAGTTGGGCTGTGACTTCCTTCAGCCAGCTTCTGCTGAAGAAGGTTGTGTGAAGAGGGAGCACTGTGGTAGTGTATTCATATCCTCAGCTGGTACCCATGATGCAAAGCAGGTGAAATAACAGAAGGAAAATAAAATTAACGATATACTGCAGAGATTATATGAAAGTAAATATCTAGAAAATATAGCTATTAGGTCTCTATAATTTTTTTGGCAGAAACTAAATACCACAAATATGCACTTCACAACCTGAAATTACTTTAATTGTTTTCATCCATTCATCACTGTGATTAGGTCTAGACAAACTGCCCTCTATCACTGCTGAGCATGTGCACAGCCTGCATGATATATATTTTTTAACTTCTTGAAATATTATGCCAATTCTATGAGTTTCTTCATCAGTATTGAATGAAAACAGGTTTAATAACAGTCAGGGCTAATATAATCCACTGCCTTTTCAAAGCATCCTACTGCACAATTGGCTTTGGAGCATCCTTTCCACTGTGCAAAACCAAAAAATTAAACCCTCCATGAGGCTCTGTAGCAAGTGGTTACAAGGACAACAGTGAGCGTCAATCTGCTGAAATACAATTAAAGATCTGTCTCAATCACCCTGACATAATTAGAGTCAATACACTTGTAAACATGGACGCACAAGTTTTTGCATCATCATCTTAACTTTGCCATTACACGAATCATAGAATCCCAGACTGGTTTGTGTTGGAAGGGACCTCAAAGCTCGTCCAGTTCCAACCCCCTGCCATGAACAGGGACAACTTCCACTAGAGCAGCTTGCTCCAAGCCCCGTCCAACCTGGCCTTGAACACTGCCAGGGATGGAGCAGCCACAGCTTCTCTGGGCAACCTGTGCCAGTGCCTCGCCACCCATATGAGGAAACTCAATCTCAGATAAGTGGAAAGATGAAAACTCTTTTTGTTATTGATGGTAAATAAACACAGGCAAGAACAAATGCAAATGTGTTTGTTGGAAGACTCGTCAAAAATCTGAATTAAGACATAGTTGTACTGTATTAGAAAGAAAGTATCTGTGGGAAGGGATATTCTCAGAAAATAGTCTTAATTTGAAAAATCTATTTAAGGAAACAATTTAAATTCTCTTGCAATCAAATTCCCAAATGCCCAGATTCTGGGTTGCTTTTCCCAGATGTTCCTTCTTTGTCTGTCAAAGAAGTGAAGTTGATTTCTGCAGTTTGTAGGTGTTTATTTTGAGATAAGGTGGGTTGCAAGTACTGAACTTTCCTTTTCGAAGATATAAATTCAAAAAGGTGAAATAAGATAAATATAGTCTGGTGTCTATTTTTTGCATTGCTGGAACTGATTTCTTATTTATTAATTGCTTTAATTATCAATGAAAAGTTGTAGAGTAGCTTTGAGACTAAAAGGCTTTAGTCCTCAGTTTAAGGAGTCAAAGCCTTAAGCTGTAACTGCCTCAAAACTCTTAGGTGACTTTTATGGTATACACAAATTGTCTTGATTTAGTTTCTTAGGGACATGTGTTTCACCATCTCTCTGTGTACTAAGAGGGTATACCCTCTGAAGATAGAAGTGAAAATTTCATAGATTTCTATGCCTATTCATCTATTCAACTGATTTCTGTTTTCCTCAAGTTGCATGCATTTTTTACCTGCTGTAACCTGACAGTGGAGTTTCCTTAGATTGAGGGTCTCCCAAAATATATTGTCTAACTAGAACTGCAGATGTATTCAAGAAAACAAATGCTGCTGGACAGAAACTTGATTCTGTATTCACCTACATAGACATTAAAAACTTCCAAGCAGCCAATAGCCACTGTTCCATGGCTTGAGAACATTTTACAGCTGAGTTACTATGCCGTCAAGAGATGAAGTCTGAGAGAAATCATGAAAAATTACAATCAGCAAAGTAAAATCAAACCAAGCAAATGATCATTAAATATTTACTTATTTCTAGGGGACAGTCAAAGCCAGAAAGACCAGGTATTTGAATAAGCATGAAGTCAGCTCATCATTATTTGTCCTATAAGAAGTGCTGGATGCACACTGGTGGCTTGCTGGCCCTCCCACTATACCTGTTGTTGCAAGAATAGGTGAACTACTTCAGCTTTTGAGTCAGAGCCATTTCACTCACAAAAAGTGATCCAAATATCTTTTTTACTTGTAATTCGCAAGAACAATGGCTTTATTTAAAACTCAACATTTAGAACAAGGGGAATTTTGAAGAAAAATTACCAGAGAGGTGCTTTTCTATAGGAAACTGTTGTTTACTCAAAGATGTTATTCAGATCTCCAGCTTTTCCCCTTGCCTTGATTTTCACGTGTTTATGTATCTTACCTTCTGTTTTGTACCATGCTCTTTGTTCCAGATTCTGGGCATCTTCAACATTGATTATTCTATATGTAAGGACTGGTCACATATTTTTTGTTCCCTTGTTAGTAGGAGGGGCAGCCTGTATGTTGAGTAGATTATCTGGTGAAGGATTTGTTATGGGGGGATTGAGTAGGGCTTGTGTGTCTTAAGTAAACACCTATCAAAAATATTGCCATTACAAATGCTTTTTGGAATATTTCTGGTAGTTTCTTTGCCTTTTCTAGCAGAAAACAGTCTTCAGGAAATTCTGGTTATCAGTCTTCATAAGAACATAAGATAAGCCCTTCTGCATTCTTGAACCATCTAACCTAACATCCTCCCTACCAAAGGGGTCAGAAGGGAATTCTAAGACTAAGATATAAAAGCAGCACTAGAATGACCTTCCCCTTGTATAATCATTCTGGTTTTCAGCAATCAGTGGTTTAAGGACTCAAGGCTACATCTGGATCATCCTGTCTAATGGCTATCAGTAGTTATATTCTCCATGAATCTGTTTAACTCCTTTTTTTGTGTCATCAGATTTATTATCCTTCAGAACACTGATGGAGTTTAGGACTGGATCATTGCAAGAGTATGCTTTGCATTATTTATATTGAAAATATTTAATGTCTACCTCAACAATATAGCTTTACTTAGTCAAAGGTTATATATGAGGTTGATATTCCTGCTTGAGTAAACATACAGCTACTAAGGAAAATAACATCTTAACTTATATTGCTTGAGTGCAATTATCCAGTGACCCATAAGATCAATTGTTCTGGGCTCTCTGTAGTCTTAAGCTCTGCATGAGTTTAACCTCCATCCATGGGTCCACAGATAAAGCAGCCACAGAACAGCAGATAAACTTACCTAAAAGAAGAGAGAGCAAAATGCAGGTATAAATTTAAATGAGTGCGTGCATGGTAAAAGCATAGATTTGCTGGACACTTTTAGGACAGAGGAGGCTGGAATGAGAGCTGAGAATGACAGAGAGGGCAGGTACTGACCCCCTTACTCAAAGACATACAAGAAAGGCATTTGCTAGAAGTTCTCATGGAAAGCCTTTTAGACAAATTAATTAAGCAATAAGACATGACAGGGTGTGAATCACTTGGTAATGATTTACGCCTATTGTGTTGTTAGGCAGAAGGCCAAAGGCCGAGTGCTGTCAAATCACCTAGGTGTAAATTATCATTTGATAATTTGAGCCCTTGAGTGCATTATTGTAATTAGAAGGTATTCTATCATGAAAGTTTGCTACTTCATTCCATTTTTTTCTTTTCCATTCTCAACTACGTTTTGATACTTAGAATTCTGTCACTAAAAATTGAACTTCTTTTTATTTTGCAAGATTATTTCAGACATCTAATACGGTGAAAGGTTTTAGATAACAACTCTGTCATATACCACAATGCATAGCAAAGGAATCAATGCAGGCATGTCATCACTGTCGTTTAATCACTGTGCCTTGTCATAAAGCCAGTTACAGACAAAGGGAGGTGTTAGGGTTATAGGGGAATGTGCAATTTAAAATTAGTTGAAAGTTCGATGTAGAGTCAATGAACAGGAATGAGGCAGCTGCAGATGACTTTTCACATTAAATAACACTAAAAATATGATGAGATAATAGCATGAATTCTTCCAAGTTGCAGCATCCAGACAGTTGTGGAGACCACAAGGAAAAGGCAGCTCAAAACCTGATTACTTAAATTGAGAGAAGCCAACTCCAGCATGGGTTGTTCAATACAGAGATGTGAATTCCACCTCCAGCTCTGGGTATTCATACAGCTTGTCAGAACCTGGGAGAAGTAATCACTGTCTGCTTGTCTACTTCTGTTCCTATATGCTGCTTTCAGCTGCACACTACTACTAGAGATAGGATATTAAAGTAGCAAGGTCTCCAGTTTGATTCAGTTTGCTATTAAGTACTTACAGTCATTAGTCACATTACATGTACTGATAAAAAGAAAGATCTTTTCAAGTCTGGCATAGAAAGGTATGTCATGACAGCCCCTTTTTCCCTCCTTTCCATCTATGGCCCCAATACAGTTAGGGAAATTATTTCATGAAAACCAGCTACAGCTTCCTAAACATTAACCAAAGTCACAGTCATACGCAGTAGAACATTCTTAATGTTCTTGCATGACAAGACAACAGCAGCCTTCACTGCAGAATTCCTAAAAAGATTACCCCTGATAAAAATCAGTCCCAGTGTGCAAGTAGCAAGGGTGAAATGTCAAGGTCAATCAAAAGAACATCTTCCCAAGCATTAAACATACTGAGAAAAAGAGAATTATATCAAGCTGATAATTCATTTGTTAGCCATGATTTCAAAACCAGCAAGAAACCATCTTATAAGGGGTGTAACTATAAAAACAGAATGTCTCAAATCTGTTCTGATAAACTACTGGTCTTAAAATTTTTTTTTTGGAGTTTACTTTTAATGTTTGCTTATAGATGGCATATGTTCTGGTTTTGTTGTGATTCTTTCTGCATCTATTTTTTCATTCTCTTTTTGTGTTGTCACAAAAGCTGCCACACATCCTATTGCATTTATTAATCAGAAGGATCCAGATAGTGTGATAGTTGGTTTTGCCATCCGTCTAGCATATTATTAGTAGGTTAGGGTTTGGAAAATTGACAGAGAAACAGATGTTGGGATTATGTTATGTAGCTTGAATACCATAATGATATACAGTCGTCAGAAGCTTCTATTTTCTTACTTTAGGAATGATGATTATTTTATGGAGGAAATGGCTCAACTTTTTACAAGCCAAAGGGGAGAGAAAAATAAAATGAGAGACCTGAGGAAAAAAATCTGAGGAAAGAGTGATGAATGTTTAGTCTGTGTCTAAAAGCCTGTGCAGAACACATGCAATTTATGAAATTTTTCTAAGGGAATAATCCTGGCTGTGCCTGTTTCCCTCACAGATACACATTTAATGGAATAAGGGAAAATAAATCTATACTATCATGATTTGCGAATCCTCAATCTGCTGTAAAGTGTGACAGGAAGGAGGCACCATTTTTGCTACTTGCAGCTTAATAATGTAATATGCAGAGGTTTCTTCCTGTCTAAGAAGAAAACAGTAAGCTTGCAAATAAAGAACTTGGACATGCTTGGCATGTCTTCTTTCCCTTTTAGTTATGCTTATCATTCACAGGGGGGGATAAGATCTAGCTGATGTCCAAAGGACAAAGGTCAAAAAAACTTTATTTCCTCTCCCCCTGCCCCCATTTAGTATCTTACTATTGGACTTTTAGATATGAAATTATAAGATCAAAGGTTTTTATAATTGCTCTTGAGTTTGCTTGCTTTGCTGTCTGACCATTTGCTCATATTATGTTTTAGGAAGAAACTGAGGGACAGTGGAAAATACTGTGAAAATGACATAGTACTCAATGCATAAATAACGTCCATTCCTACATTTCTTTACTTCTGATTCCTCCTTTTCCAGCCTATTTCATCACTTTGTGTTAGTGCTAGATGTGGACAAGTATTCTGTGTCTGGTAAGACACTTATATTTGGTCCCCATCGCTATAATTGAAGTCTGAATACTGCAGCACTCAGCTTCTTCTGGAGGTCACATAAGTCTCAAGAATAATTCCTTGAACAGTGGGGAAACCAGGATCTCTATCTCTTTTCCTCCAACAGTCATTAGCAAGGCTTGATACTTCTGCCACTGACATCTGCGGGAACACTCTGACTGGAAAAAGAGAGATGTATGTGGATTGGTGTGGCACTTCACTGAGTGCAAAATAGAGAGAAACCTTTCCACCCATACATGCACATTCGCATGTGAGCACACATCCACAGTGAGCTGTTGTATGACTTCTGAAATTTCTTATTTAGCAAAATAGAAAAGATGAATGCTCAGTTGTTAAAAAGCACATGAAACTGATTATGAACCGAGTAACTTGTACAAGGTGATATAGTCAAGTAAATCCCTAGGAAATCTGCAGAGATCTTTATTATTAATACAAAATAATCTCTTTTTTTGTTAAAGACATAAATCTCCATAATGAAACTGAGTTCATTGCCTCCAGATTTATACTCTTAGCAGGGGTTTAGAGCTTTATGGATGCCTCCCAAAAAATCTAATAAGTAATAAAGAAGTACTGAGCTAATAAAGTCAACAGGTAGTTGATGCAATATTTGAATTTAGACTACACTTTTTAATTATAGGGTTACAACACATAATACATAGAACTGCCTCTGGACATTCATCAGAAATAACCTCCTTTTGATTTATTAACTTAGCCATTGGTTTCTAGCTAGTATTGCTTAATTCACAGGCAACTAGGAAAGGATGTATCTGATAGAAAAAATATTTTCATTAAGATATTTGAGAAGCAGAGCATCCATTTTTTCCATGCAGTTTTGATCAAAAAGCACTGCTCATCATGCTTTAAAACCATGGTGTTATTGCCAGTATTACCATAAAATTATTAGTTTAAGACACTGATTAAATTATTTATTCTTTCTTCTCTATCCTTTTATTTATTTTAAAATATGAATTTCATGTATGTTATTGACAATAAAGAACAAAGAAAATAGTTGGTTGACTATCAACTGCTCGGTGCGCTCCGGTTCTGCTCTCAAAGGAGCATGTTTTGAGTATTCAGCTATGCCCAGCCATTCACTGAAGTAAGAAAGTTTAGATATAAGCAAAAGGTTCAATGAAAATTCTAAATCCAAGAATCCAAGCCTTCTTCACTATTGGGAAGACCCTGTTTCAAACTTCTGTATCTATCTCTTTGTCATAGCCAGCATATTGAAGTACTACAATCTGAGTATTAGCTTTGTAATTATGGTCCATCTTACTAACATCCAGTGATTCCATAACATCCAACTGCTTCTATAAATCATAGTATCATAGATCATACCTTAAGATCATCCAGTTCCAACCCCCCTGCCATGGGCAGGGACACCTCCCACTAAACCATGTCACCCAAGGCTTTCTCCAAAGTGGCCTTGAGCACTGCCAGAGATGGAGCATTCACAACTTCCTTGAGCAACCCATTCCAGTGCCTCACCTCCCTCACAGTAAAGAACTTCTTCCTTAGATCCAGTCTAAACTTCCCCTGTTTAGGTTTGAACCCATCACCCGTTGTCCTATCACGACAGTCCCTAATGAATAGTCCCTCCCCAACATCCTTATAGGCCCCCTTCAGATATTGAAAGGCTGCTATGAGGTCTCCACACAGCCTTCTCTTCTCCAGGCTGAACAGCCCCATATAGCTTGTCTTAATATGGGAGATGCTCCAGTCCCCTCATCATCCTCATGGCCTTTCTCTGGACTTGTTCCAACAGTTCCATGTCCTTTTTATGCTGAGGACACCAAAACTGTACACAATACTCCAAGTGAGGCCTCTCATAAATGGCAAACACAGAAATGTTAATAGCATCTTTCAAGGTTTGTCAGGAAAGCTTTAGGATTTACCAATCATTAATACAAGAGACAAACAGAAAAAGTAAACATTTTAGATATTTGAGATATATTAGTGCAGTTTGATGTGATTAAACTACACACCAAAAGAATGAGAAAGAATTAGCTGTCAAAGATAGCAGACATGGACTAAGGCTACAGAGAAGTGAATTGGGATCACTTCAAACAGATTACTTTATCCTTGAGGTATATATGTAGAAGAACTGGATTCTGAGAGCATTCTTTTCCTTGGAGAACTAACCAGAATCATGCAATAGTCTTCATAGCACTCAGTTTAACATAACCAGAAACAATGATTTAGTGTTTCTATATATGGAACAGATCTGTGCTGGGACACACTACAGCCAGAAGATAGCATGATACACATTGTTTTGTATCTTTGACCTACAAGCACTTTTTATAGCTGAACTGGTGTCAGGATTCTGTCTGGCTGCTGCACTGGCCTCAAAGTACAGCCCAGCTCCCTTGTACTACTTACAAGCAATTCAGACATAGAATATTTTGGGGATCGTAAATGAGCAACATCTATTCCCAGGGTAAGGCAAGACTATTTCACAAGTTACTTTATGGACCATATGGTTTTACTTGGTTATGTTCAGTCACATAGCATCACATAAAGCAACTTAATCCAGATATTCAGATACCATGCAATGCAAATGGAGCATCATTTCCAAGCTTTAAAGGAGCCTTGTCTTTTCCCCTGGGGAGCATGGTGTAGGCTATAGTTTTAAGTCAAACTTCCCATAAAATTTTAACACTCCAGTCTTTCAAAACAAGTCAATCTCCAACTTAGTGTGATACAACTTATCTGTATGTCAGAGTACAAAAAAGGCACTCTGGTGTTCTTTGAAAAGTATGCTGAAAAAGAAAATGAAATTGCAATCAGTAAAGAGGAGAAGCCAGAATTGTTTGGGGTTTTTAGCATAGTCCTTGCCAAAACCCGCAGAGAATCCCTGAGGCCTCCTTATCTGGTGTGTTGAGTCGAAGCTTTCTGGAAACAGCAGGCTCAAAGGTTGCTAAGCCAGCCTTTCTCTTAGATAATTTTAAGACTTATAACTAGGACGTTTTAGTACTACGCTGGGAAATAGTTCTCAATCTCTAATATGGCAGATATTGGATGTAATTATGGGGTGAGCAAAACACAAAGCATTGCTCAGGAGGTAAGGAAAGAGTTAAGCATTAAGCACTCAAAGGTATGATTCAGTCCCAGGCTAACAGCCCTCCAACAGAAGTTTCCATTGTTCACAGGTCTGGTAGACTCCTGGGGTAAAGTACTTTTTTGGCTGTTGATGGCAGGAATGCTATCACTTCTGTGATATAATTTGGTTTTCTGCGTAATTACATCCTGGCAAAAGCATATTTCTAATAGCACAGCTAGAATTTTCTGTTTCAAATGCATTGTTGACTTTACACTGGAATGCTGTATTTGGTTACATTCCACCCTCATTATAGAGCTCTCTGTACATCCCAGAGAACAATAGCGTTATTATGCACTACCTTCGCCTGCAGGTCATGAACTACAATTATCTCTTTTCATGGCAACAATCTTTATAACCTAGAAACTACCCCCAGGGACAACATTAGAAAGAAGGATTGGCATATGCGTAAATAAAGAAGAATAGATATTGGCACTTCTCAGAGTTTTTGCCATTGATTATGGAATGTTGATTAATGCCATAATCACTACCTCCCCTCGTAAGTGATAGTGGCATTTTGTGCTGGCTTCACTTTTCTGTCTTCACATCTGCTGCTTTCTCTCCAGTCCCTGGCTCTTGTCACCCATCTGATTCATCCTTGTAGCATGATGACAAAAGTCACAATGTTTGGTTGCCAGCGAGAAAATTTCAGAGGAACAATTTTGAATCTGATTGTTCTCGACTAACATGCTGCTCCGACGGATTATAGCACTTTTCTATGCGGTTGCTTTTTGCTAGGTCCATCTGTCTGCTCTCCAAGCTGTGCTCCTAAGATTTGACATTTCAGGCAGTTTTGATTCCATTTTCTCTCATTCATTTTCAGTAGTTCAGAACAAAAACCCAGTCAGGAAGGTTATTTGGGCAGCAGTAAGCAAAAAGTAGGATTATTATTAGCACTCTTTCAAGCTATTAACCACAATGCTTGTATATCCTTGACATTATGTAAAAAGAAATTATCTACAACACACCTACAAGGCAGATGGGTAAATAGCACCTGCACTGTATGTAACTTGAATCCAGAAATCATCCACAAAAAGACCTTAAGAACCCTAACAGCTACTCCCAAAACACTAACTACTACAATATTCCCCATCTTTATTCGATCAGTTATTTGAAAGGTCATCTTTACTTCATATAGGTTGCTCTCTGCATTCACAGGTAATGAACGACCTGTGAAATGCAGCTGCATTTTAACAGACGGCCACACAGACTTCACGGCACATGATCAGAACTGCTAGAGAAAGAGATTGCTTTGCAGGAAGAGCACTGTGCTGGAAATGTATGTCAGAGTAAAATAATTAATTTACATGCATTGTCATTTTATGCAACATATGTTCATTTTTTAAATACTTGCCTTGCCAGAAGCTAAGGAACCAGCCATAAAGATAAACTAAACCAGACAATGTCTGGTAAAGTTTAGAGTAAAAATTGCTCCAAGTCGTACTGCACTGTTCTAGTTCTCCTCCTGTACCATCTAAAATCTATAGTCATATCAAGCTGATTAGGTTAGTCCAAACATGACGAAAATTACTTGATATTGGTATCGGGGAAGTCTTCTGTTTGCTTGAGAAGAAAATGCTTGAGGGGAGCTTGTTAGCCAACACCAGCACAGTTTTTGTCTACATGAATGTCCAGTGAGGCTTGTGCATGTCTTCATATTTTCTGTATCTGGTGCATTATCATCTGGTATATCTGGGACAAGTAGAACAAATGGACTTTGCCTCTTTGGTGCCTCTGCTGTGGGCAAGGTTTCTGAAATATTGCATTACACCTAAATGCTACAGGTTCTCTTTTGCAATAGCATAGCTGGGAGCAGGAAGGGAGTAAAATACATAGACAAGAGGTGTAAAAATACATCAAAGCCAGCAGAAATGAACCTGAAAGTTTTTCCAGTTGTACAAGACAGAGAAGGGAAGAGAGAAAGAAGAAGAGGAGAGGAGAG
>WYDI02015912.1:0-66356 GCA_009867235.2 Psittacus erithacus | reverse complement strand
TATTTCCCTTATCATTGTTATTATTGGTGGCAGCAGCAGTGGTTTGTGTTATACCTTAGTTACTGGACTGTGCTTATGTCAACCCGTGGGAGCTACATTCTTTTGATTCTCCTCCCCATCCCTCCGGGAGCGGGGTGGAAGGGAAGAGCAGGGAGTAAGCGAGTGAGCTGCGTGGCTGACTGGACTTAAAACATGACAATCACTTTGATGTTCCATTTTTCACCAGTCTCTGCTATTGATTTAGCATGCTCCCCATCCTGGGTTGTCATTGGACCAATTGTTTGTAATGGGTGAGTAAACAGTTGTCAACACAAGTTAAAGACAGTGGGAAGAGGCAACCCCTTTCCTCTGGCCTTTTTGCCAGAAATATCCCATTTGATAGCAGTAAGAAAATGACTGCTAATATTATGATATACGCTAATCAGGTACCTGTCAACCCAGAGCAATGTCTACATCATTCCATGTATGACTGCACCTGTCTGAAGAATTAAACAGCAGTAAAGAGACCGTTGGATATAAATATGCAGGTGACATTCTGTAACACTGTTGTGCTGCATTTTTCTCCCTGCTCCTTTCGCAAAGCACCAAATTGTTCTTGTATACTGAGAATTAAACAGAAAGATTTTTCCACGCATACATATGTGCTTGTGCACATCCCTACAAACACAGGCAGGCCATCATTTTCAGTTTGATGCTGAACTATGACCATTGCTTTCAGTTAATGCTATTGTTAATATCTTTATATTTCTAACCATGCAGTTAAGATTCCTCCATACACATATATATGTAATACTGCCTTTGGGGGACTGAAGGAGGACATACTTGGATCTCTCTGTATCCTGTAATCGGCCATTTTCACTTGGGATCTAAAAGCACCTTGTCCAATAGCCAGGGATTATGTATGTGATGGGAAGGTTGTCTGATGGTGCAGGTTGTCCCCTAGGAGGAGTGAGACAGTGTTCATGGAGCCATTCAGAATGGGAGTATTGATTGCACAGTATCAATAACATCCTGCTGCTTTTAAGAGTAACTGATGTTTCCACAGGGTTCAGTCACGGGACCTTCCCTGCTTTATTTCCTGTCTGCTGTTATTTTCAGAAACATTCCCATTTTTTCCCCAAAGATAGAATATCTGAGGATTCCTAAATTAAAGAGTTCTTACTGTCTCATATCGAGGGCCTGATACCACTGGGGGAAAAGCTTTGCTCTTAAACACTTCACATACTTGACGGTTTCCTTGTTCAAAGACTTTCCATCAATTGCCTTCCCTTTCAAAGGACTTGGCTTTTCTGGAGCTCATGTCCAGCTTCAGAGTCTCTTGAGTTCATGTCCCAGGCAGGGACCCTGCCTTCAAAGGGCTGTGCTTGCTGTGGCCGAAGGAATTTAATGGAATGATTGGGGAAGCGCTAAAATACAGCTTTAAGATTTGATGCTGGTCTCAGAAATTTTATTTCCTTTCTTAATCAAACCTCCTCTCAGATGAGCATGTCTTAAGGAAATCTGTTCCTAGACTGTGCTAAAGAAGGGACACAGAATGGTATTTTTTTCCTCTCTTTCTCTCTAAATATCTGATTTAAAACTTATGAGACATCTCTGTTTGCTATATCATGTATACAAACATTTAACACTAACCATATGTTTCTGTGTTTTCTTGAAGACCTAAAATAATTTCTTAAATCATCCTTCCTTTTCAACTTCTATGTTCAAGTGCCTTTTTGGCGGCCTAAATTGCTCAGTGTTTAAGTGAAATTTATTTCATAGGAGAGACTTTATATCTGTGTGCGTTTGCTATTTATGCCTCTGAGTTCATGAGAAAATAGAGCAGTGTGCAATGTAGAGTCTAAGGCTTTCTGTATAGTCCAGAAACGATGTGATTATAAAGCCAAGCATGCTGCGATATGTCTCAACAGCTTCAAAGCAGGAGTACAGAAGGATGAGCATTAAAAATCAAGGAAAATTAGAGAGGACACCAGATTCTGTAGGAAAAATGGCAGAGGGAACAGCCTACTTGATGAAGAGGCAGGTTCATTTTATAGTTGTTGTAAAAGTTGCAAGTAAAGAACCCCTCAGGGTGAATTGGGCAATAACCCATTTTGGAATGAGCGGGGCCAGGGCCTCACCTTTTAACAATTACCTGCAAAGAGCAAAGCCTTCTTGCATTGAATAACAATCATCATTTTTACCAGTGTTGAGCTATGCTGTGAAGTTGCCAGGAGCTGTAGGTCTGAACCTGTTTTATATAAACACTTGGCATTCCGAGATGAACGTGCACATGGAAAGGTGAACGGCCTTGTTTTGATGCAGTTATATAGTTCTGTTTCTAGCTGCTGAGAGAAGACTGCAAGAGGTGAAATGAAGTAAAAAAGGACCCTGGCAAACAAAAACTAGAAGGGGAATGTAAAACAAATACAAATAGAAGATGGATGGAGAGCTTTCAGAAAACTAACTTCTTTCTTCTAAACACAGTTAGCCTCTAGTCCTGAAATATTCAACTCTGAGGAAGGACTCTGTAACAGAGCCTGGATTTGGCCCATGATCCATAAGTTAGACTTGGAACCATTCCAATACCTTCACGTTCTCAAGCCATTCTTTTATTGGAGAGAAAGTCATCTTGTTTTCTCATAGCAGTGTGACACAGCAGCAGCTTGGAATAAGTTGCAGACTTGCATGTAGAGAGAATATCCTTGTCTGATGATGTCAAATTTTGATACAGCCTTGTCAACATTATCAGCTCATGGGAGAATCAATTCTAAGCTTGTATGAGTGCTGGGAGCACCTTGCAGTATTTTCTCTTAGGCAATCACATTAGGACGCATAATGGAAACCATAATGATATAGTAATTTAATTCATATAACTAGGTTCCAAACAGTATAGAAATGTTGTTGTAATTAATTTTCAACCACTTTCTTCTTCCCCTTTCTAATTAGTAAAGTACAGATGAGATGATACTGCATAATTGATAAAAACTCTGTTTTAAATTGTGTGTATATGATCATTCTTACATAGTAACATCAAATGAATTAAGTGTCATTGCCTTTAATGCAGCTCAAGGGCTAGAGAGGACATACCAGTCATTTTATACCTGCAGTGGAGTCATATTAATGCTCATTGCTCTTTGTCTGAAGACATCAAAGACTTTTGCAATGCTGCATGGATCGTTCTGCTTCCATATATGGGAAAATGGAGGCTCAGAAAGATTAGAACACACATTTTTTAAATCGGGAGATCATTCAGTCATGAGATCAAAATAAGTCAATGGTGCTAAAATCCTCAGTCTGAAAGATTTACACATAAAGGCATCAAGCACAGAGCTCTGAACCATGCCTTATCCCTTATAAATTAAAAAATGTCTTATTCATTGATCATGGTGGATGATATAACTGATAGACATGATGTTTTCAGAGATACCGGTAATAGCTTTGCTCTCTAGAAGATCCACTTGCACCAGCAGCCAGTCCTAACCAGCTGTCCAGAGCTAAAAAACCACTTGGGGAATTAGCAAACAGCTACACTGGCCTTTCCAAGTGAAGGATTTCCGAATCCACACCAGCTTTTTTTGATGTGGCTTGGAACATGAAAATAATGATTTCTAAATTCATCCACCAAGTTGAAAAATCAATTACTGCACTCCTCAGCTCTAGTGAACTGTTTGTTCCTTAATGTAATGACAATTGTCTCCCAAGCAAATTAAGTCTAGCACGACAGAAAATAAAATATTCATTAGAAAAGTTATTAGAAAAATAGATCAAATTATATTGAGGCAGTTCATTTTCCATGTTCCTACAAGGTGCTTGTAATACTGTGTTGCCTGATTTTAGGTAACATAGGGACTGTCTTTTGCTGTTCTAGCATAGAAGGTTTTCTATCTAATTCCTAGAAAGTCCATACTGAAGGTAAAAGCATAGATAGTGGAATTATCCTGAATTACCTTTTGCGTCTATAGAGTACAAGAATTTAAGTGGAACTGGTTGTAGCAGCTGTATCTTGGGAAAGAAGGGCTGTAGTGTCTTAGCAGATGTGTAGAGGACTGAAAGTTGGATTTTAGTCCTACAGTGTATCCTGACCAAAAAACAGCACAGAAATTCTCTGCCTCCTTAAGAAGCTATGGAGCTGCATTATCATTCTGGAGGATGGAGGAATTGCTTAATACAAAAGGGAATGTAATCAAACTTCTTGCTCTTCTCCTCCGTGCAAGCTTGTGGCTGCTTTGGGTGCTTTTTCCCCAGTTGGATAGAAAGCCCCTCCACAATCCATAATATAACAACAAGCAGCATCTCCCGCCCTGCCAGCACTAGCAGCTGGCACAAAGAACTTCAGGCTCTTAAACTTTAATTCACACTTAATATTCTAGAGATGTCAGTGGAAAGTCAGGGCTGTAAGTACGGCTTAGGTGCCTGTATCCCTTTTCAGAAATCTTGGATGAGAACATGCACGTGCTAAGCTTTTGGGATCCTTTCCCCTTTCTTTCTGAAGACACGATTGCCTTTAACCTACATGGGAATCAAACCAGACTCATCATCCAACAGTCAAAGTCACGGTGAATCTTGACCATAAGCTCTTCTACTCAGAAGTCAGCTCCCTATTCAGAGCATGGTTGCCCTGACACTCCTAGACAATTTTCACTCATCCAAATAGTCCTTCAGATTAATGTTGAAGCAGCAGCAGCACAGGGTTGATTCTTGGAAGCAAAACTGGATTCATTTGACGGAATTAAAGGATAGTTATAATTATTCTCTGTGATCCCTCTACAGTGCTAGGAGAAAGAGAAGGGAAAAAACAATTACCTTATTTGTGAGTATGGTCCTATATTATGACTTTTCCTCTTTCTTTACATGTGAGAATCTGTAATGTAGCTGGCAGTGATTTGGGGTTTTTTAAGGATCTCTGCTTTCCTGGGAATTTCAAGTGTTCACTGACCTAGCTATGGTAAAGAAAAAATATTCTCTTTATTATTGAGAGTAATAACGGGGAGCATCTGAATAACTGTTAATTACTGCAGCTAAGCTGAGCTCATGTGATCAATGTAAACACTGTCTTTGCATTTATCACAAAGCAGAGAGTAATATGGACCTGACCTGAGCATAAAAACTTGTAGATTAATTAATGACCTACTTGCAGATACACAGAGCAGTCAGCCAAGCTTCATTTTCCTATAAGAAGTATTTTGAGTGTGTAGCAGTTCAACACCAGATCTCAGTGCACTCTGCAGGATTGCTTGTGAGTGGAAGAAAAAGGTACTAATTTGGTCTTTAGATAAATAAAACAGGTGGAGGAAGCTCTTTCTAGAGATGAGACAGCCTTCGATGTTAACGAAGTAGGCAATATCATTATGTGTTTTTGCAAGCTGGGACGTGTCGACAACCCCTCTCTGTGCAGTGTGGTTTTAACAAGAGGGTTATCCCCTTCTGTCACCACCGGCAATAACAATCTTTTCTTATTAGCTCCTTTTAAATGTGCTGAAGAGAGATGGAAGGGGCTGTAGTTCAACACTGCGGTTCAAGGAAGCATCCCTGTTAAGAAGGGTTCTTGAATGCATGCTAGAGTTTAAACACGTATTTAAATGCTTTTCAGGGTCGTTTATAGTACGCAGTAACTGTTTTCCTGCCTCAGGGTTTTAATTAGGAAATGATAGTGAGCATCTGTGCTTGCTGGCGGATGTAGGAGACTGAAGAAAGTAGGAAAGCATCGTGCAATAACTAGAGATACATTTGGTGGTTTGGTGTCTGTTCATTTTAAAAGGCTGGAGATTTCATCCTCCAAATGCATGTCTGAGTCTCTGTCTTCTTTCTCTAATTATGATAAAACATACTAAAATTTTGTAAGATATATTTGATCAAAAACTAGTTTACTTCAAGCCTGGTTTGAGCCAGTATTTTCAGAAAGGAGAGTGCTGCTAAAGCCGTCTAGCTTTAATTGTAAGACATGGCAAAGCCTGATTTGTGTGTCCGTAGGAAGGTTAGGCCAAACAGCTCAGTTCACACAAGGCAGAGACAGGTCTGGCACGCAGGAAAGTAAAACTGCTCTTTCCTAGTTTATTTATAAGAAAAGCCTTAAATGTTGTAAGGGCAAGGCAGAGGTTTAAGCACGACAGTCTGGGAGTTGGTGCCTGTGCTAAATCCCTGCACCCTTTTTGAGCACCAGCATTTGGCCTCAGTTTGATCTGTAAAACATTCCACTTCACTAAGGCGTCATGCTTCATTGCTGAAGTTGGAAAAATGGGAGAGAGAGAAGCACCCCCCTTTTTTGTGCTGTAAGCCCCTTGAGATCACTGGCAAAGGACCCTCCTGTTTCCTGATGAAGTATTGCACATATGTTTTGCTATGATTTTGTTCTCCTATTTGAAAATGGGTAACAGCGGCGTCTGTCAGTATGTGATTCCCTTTTGTCTCCTATAGCTGAGATTGCACCCATACACAGTAAAATGTTTTGCATGTTTTTGCTTGAACTTGCACGGCACCTCTCTTTATGTAATTGATAGATACGGGTATTGCCAAGATTGGTTGAACACCAGTGGTAAATGATATCAGTGAAATTCTAATAGATCTTTCCACAGCTCTGAGCCAGTTAACAAGAAGCTCTGCTAGCAGAGAGGTGAAAAGAGGTGCAATGCACGCCTTTTGATAAAAGAGCTTTATCGTCTCCAGAATTTCAAAGAAAGCCATTTCACTACTTACATAGTATGCCAAGAGTTTTCTCTCTCACTAAAACATAAAAACCAACGGGCCAGATCTCTCCAAAACAAATGGCACAATATTTTCTTATTGACCAGAAAAGCTAGTTTGTGCCTCTGTTCATCAATGGAGTGCAATGACAATTCATTCTTCTTTCTTCCTTCTGGTTAATAAGGAGGGAAAGAAGTTCAATAGAGGTAGCCTTATAAAAGTCAGCAAAATCCAGATGTTGATTATTCTACCCCTGCCCCAGTGTTGAATTGCTTCTTGTGACTGCTGAGGATTTGAACAGTGTTATTTGCACTCATAGGGTTCTCTTCTGTACCCGCAGCTTCAGGAGCAAGGCAGGGAGAAAATGTAGAGGAAATTCCCCTCTCTTCTTTCCATTTGGTTCTTGAGCTTAGAGCTGAAGACTGTCTGGGTACGAACTCCATGTTCTTCTATTATTAGCGTGATTTAATGTTCATATTATGAACATTAAACTTGCAGAGCTCAGTCAGGTTGTCACCCATTGCTTGATGTGTTAAAAGGCAGCCCCTGTCCTACGGAGCTCACAAGACTAAACGCCGTGTGAAGTTTGAAACAGGATTCTGTGATTCTGTGTAGATGCAATTTTTAAACAGAAAAAGGGATTTAGTAACTAAAAAAAGTTGTTTACACCCAAACCTATTTGACAGAGAGGTATAAGGCCTGATAAAAGCTTCTGCAGAAAGTGGCACATGGGGAGAGGAGCACGTACTGCCGGGGGTCAGAAGACACAAGCTGCACCTCACACCCATAGCGGATCAGAGCATCCAGCCTGCA
Source organism: Psittacus erithacus (assembly GCA_009867235.2). Lineage (NCBI taxonomy): Eukaryota > Metazoa > Chordata > Aves > Psittaciformes > Psittacidae > Psittacus > Psittacus erithacus. Next base: position 58,880 of record WYDI02015912.1, on the reverse strand, counting down.
AGAGCTCTGAGTCACGACACTGCCCAGCCGGGCACTGTGGCCATGGCAGGGAGCTGGGGCAATGCAGGGAGGGGAGGACAGGGGACACAAAGCACAGAACCACTGGAAAATGGACTTCATGAATTGCATTGCTCATGAAAAAACTTATTTTACAGTGCTTTTACAGTTCTGGCAGCCTCGGCCTAAGATCCTGTTCGCTGTTACTTTCATTTATGCATCTGTTTACAATTTTCAACTGACCAGATGATATATGACCTTAGAGTTTTCTCCCTCCTCCTGTCTAATATGAAGCATTTGGCCTTTTGTTCTGGACTGTTTCTTGCCTTCATTATTTTCTTCCATTAATCTATTTCAGTACTGGTTTTTCCTCCCTTAAGTGCAACGTTTTCACTTTCTTGAGCAATGGACTGAACCTTTGCATTTAACGGATTGGTTTTTAGAACTTTGTGACTTTTTAGTTTTTAGGGAACTCTCAGGTAAAAAAACAAGAGAATTTGGAGGAGATCAAGGGCGAGTTTCAGCCTCTTTAGGTTAGATGTGACAAGGGCTAAAGGAAATACTTGAAAGAGCTGTTGCAGTAACAACTGCAACCTGCAGCTTTTTTGAAGGCAAAATTGATCCTAAAGGGTTATTATTGTACTGACTCTGGTAGGAAATGTAACAGCAGATCTGGGTTTTAATTTAGTTGTCTCCTCAAGCAAACTTCCAGCTTTCTCTGCTATGTTTTTATGAGTTAATTGTCTGTTCTCATTAGTACCAATGCCCTTTTGCCTTTTGAAAGCTTCTGTGAGGTGCTTTGGTTTCAGCAGGATGGTAACAGCTTCCTGAGAATAAACTTGCCCATGAAGCTGCATTTTTATGTATCAGTTTGCTTTGCCTCCATTTCCAGCCCTCATAAGACAAATTAGTGCATGGACCAAGTTATCCACTGGGCAGGTAGGAGATAGCTGCAGTCCCCGAAATTTAGTCTGGTTTATCTGTGTAGTAGCTTCTCCTGCAACACTTGGGTTATTGACCAAGGCTTTCACCTCTTTCTTGCACTTGGTGTTGGCTGTAGCTTGAATGCATTTAAATCTTTTTGTTGTTTATTTGTATTATAGTACTTCTGATCTCCTCTGAAATGCTTGATGTGATCCAGGGCTGTCAGTGCTGGCTGTAGTAGACCTGTCAGATTTGTCTCTTGCTTCCTGAGCAGTTGTGTTATATCCTTTGCACCCTGCACCCTCCTTTTGAAATTTGTTGGTCACAAAGGTGCAGGCTCAGAAAGGAATAACTTCCATTTTGGCATATTTGAAGACTAGTTTATAAGGAACTTCCAAATCCATCAGGAAATGATACCAAATGAACAAACTGAAATAAGTCCAAACCTTGGTATGTTCAGTAATTAGCATTCAAAAATCTTTATTTAATGAAGTAAGTAAAGAATGCCTTACACAGAAAAAATATACTGACACAGAATAATAGAATTAACAGCAAATAGCTAGTACGGAATTCATTGGAGTCTTCCTTCCTCCCTAGGATTTGAATTTCTATGTTTGAGTCATTCCCTTTTATCCTTCCTAAGGAGCTGCTTGATTGGCAGCACAGAAAGTTATAGTCTAAATAGTTAGAAGCTGTTGTCATTGCATGTATCTGCACTGCCCCAACAATGAATATCCCTAGGCAGGATGGCAGGTTTCCATGTTTCAGTTGCTTTTCTAAGGCTGATAATAAAAGAGGATAATTAAGACTGAAGTCTGCTGGCTGCTGCTATAGCCTAGCCCTGCGTGTCACATACATGAGAAGTGGAGCATTAACGGCTTAAAACTGTACATCACCGCAGGTATTGCATCAATAAGGGGCAAGGCACAAGATCACCTAGAGGGAAGAAAGAGGTCTGGAATAAACAAGCAAAGACTTGAAGGTTTAGAAGCCCCTTGAGTAAATGAATCGCCTTTCTGAAGTGTGATTAGCAATCACAAGCAGACAAACCTGAGCAGCAGAATTGTCATCCCTATCCAAATGGACTGTCACATCACTTAACTTGCTTCTTGCTGGCAGCAGGCACTCTGTCAGAGTCTGCAGCCTGAGAAAGCAAGAAAAGGAAGAGAAATAGCAGGCATTTGACAACTGAAGCGATGCTTTGCTGTATTGCCATTGTCCCTGAATTTTGAAAGGCCAACATCAAAATATTGTGACTCCCAAAATGTCATAATTGTAGTATCTCAGCTCACGCTTGTCTTCACTCTGTGCCTCAGACCTTATGTTTAATCTCTTTAATGTACTATAATTATGTCTTCAGTGTGGATCAATTATCTCAGAATAGGGAAACAAATTACCATCATTATCTCCAGTTCTTCTTTACATTTTCTTTTATCCTTTTTCCTTTTCTGGGTTCCTTTACTGGTGACAAAAATGTAGTTCACATTTGTGCTCCTTTGTTCTTCTCTGCCTGAATATATGTTTGGCAGTAAATCATCTGCCAAGCAACGAATTGTCCTTCCCTGTGCTGTTATTCCCCAGTTCTCCTTGTTGGGCAACTCATTGCTTTCTGCATATTCAAGTAGGTTTATTAGAAATACAGCTTTCAAATAAAACCAAAGATTGGGAGCAGATAGACTCTCTTTAATTCCTCAGGTTGCTCACTAAAGTACTTACCTCAAATTAACATCCACTATATCCGCAAGAATAACATTGGTATCTGCAGGAGTTGAGTTTATTGTGACAGTAATTCACAGGTCAAAGCTCACTCATCTGCACTGATGTGACAGCTAATGGTTCCTATTATGTTAGTGATCCATGAATTATAGAGTAACTTGTCACCATTCCATTACAACTATAAATAAATCCAGTGAAGTTGGTGCTTTGGAAAAAACACGCGTTAAGCTACAGTTGGACTACAATGCAGTAAAGCAGAGGAACTAAATCTGTGAATTTCAGCTGTGGCTTGTGATTTGATCATTGGAGAAAATTCACTATAACACCATGCACCGAGGTTCTGTGTTCTGCACCCCCAAAAACAAAGTTGGTTCTTCAAACTCAATCTTGGTAACCCTTCTCACCTAAATTATTATCTTTGGACTCCAGGACAGTTTATCTGTATAAGGTAAACTACATTATGTATGTTGCTTGGAATGCTGGCGGAGAATTATTTCGTGTGTGATACTGGTAACTTACCTGTTTGGGTCCCAGCTGGAATCGGTGAATGACACCAAGCTATCCAAGTTAGGATATTTTTTGAAGGTGATGAATTTGCTGTAGGGATTATGTCTTATTTCTTCTGAATTGGCCAAGTTTATGTCCAAAATGTTGCTCTGAAAATCAAGTTTCATACAATAGGAATTTCTACTAAGCAAGGCTTATAGTGGTAACTCCCTTGTAAAACAAATCATATCTCCCTGCCCTCCTCTCTCCATTTTATGAGGTACCTTTCCCCTTCTTATTGCTTTTTCTTCCATTTCTCACTGTCTCTGCTGCACACCAAGGCAATAAACTACTGAGGTGCATACAAAAAAGGCAAGTATGTACTTAGTTCAGAATTGCACCCGAACCTGGCTGCTGCTGGAAAACAGCAGTTTCTATCAACTGGACTTCAAATTAAAATGCTAAAGTGCTGGAGAAATGGGGCGTGGAAATACTTAATTCAATAGCAGATTACATTTATGGGTTGAGAAAATGATGTCTTTTAAAAATGGGTCCCAGTGTTCAGCGCATACCTGTTTTAATTACCCAGGTGTGAAAAATAAAGACAGAGATGCTTTGTTGGGAACATTTCAAGGACTGCTGATGTCAACACATGGCAAGGCAGCAGCATAGACCCAGATGGTTAGCTGTAGGCTTTTCTTAACCATCTAAACAGATTTACTCAAACCTCCTACAAATCCAGAATCTAATACAAAGATTAAAGCTATGCTTTCTTGTGCAGGGCTTTATTAGCTCCTGTTACAAGGCATGTTTTTAAAGCTGAAGCAAAGTGGAAGATTTGGGGAAATTATTAACAGCGTTTCTGTTCTTTACTGTTTCTCTGCTGATCTGTAGTCCTCTGGGTGACTCACAGGAGAATTTGATGTGCAAAATGACAACAAAGTTGACAATGAGCAGCCTGCCTGGGTTTAGGCTGTAGTGCAGGCAACAAAGGCTGTAGTGATGTATCAGTTCTTTGCTTCCAGAAGTTAACTTCTTACCAGTACTGGTCTGAGCTGCAGCGGAACTCATGAAGTCTCAGTGGAACCAGGACCACTCTGCAATGGCGGCTGTGCAAGAGAAAAAGGGTGGGAGTTTTCTCTTGTGTAAAGCCTATAACTTCTGGTCTAGAAAGTTCTTTACTGATTTATTTATGATAGGTAGAGACCTGGTAGATCAATGACGCCTGTAATGTCGTCTTGTGCAGTTTCTCAGCATGGCATCTGGCCATGCCCACAGGGAGGCATGGCTGTTCTGCAGTTGGGACCCTCTGTACCTGTGTCACACAGGCAGCCCATTTACTTTAGGGAACAATTTTAATTTGATGATTATTTGGGAATAATGGAAAATTGGTATCCAGTGGCTCAGGATCTCCCGTGTCTGGCTCCCACGACAGGGGTGATTCTCCAGGGTCAAGAGCAGCTTCCCCTGCAAAAGTGCAGGAGGATTGAGCTCATCCTGCACCTGCATACAGAAGAGGGCATCAAGTACTACTTTCCATTGCTTTCTGTTTCTGTATGGGAATTCTGCTTTAAGACAAGTGAGTATTCTATTGTGGGGTGGATTTTGGCCTGTGTTACCCTAAGTATAGTATTATTAGGTCTTTACAAATCACCATCCATTTGCTGCAGTAACTTCCTTGCCGCTAGACTAAGCTCATGAACACAACAGTGTACTTAGAGCAATCTGCATGACAGCTAACGGCTGACAGCTAACAGAGATGAGATTCTTAAGCTTCTCCAGCATTTCTGAAGTGTATTTTGCCCTCAGACCTGCCGTTGAGCTGACAGAAGTTTCAGGGTTGTTTTGAGATCAGTAAATAGTATCTGCAATAACCCGTTATGGGAATGGGCAGTGCCAGGGGGACTGCGCCAAATCTCTCTGACGAACAGTGCACCAAAAGGAAATTGCTGGAATTGGCTTTTAAAGAACATGAACAGTTTCCTGGCTCCAGAATCAGGGCTGACTGGTGATGTCTTAAAGTGTCTTTGGCATACATTAACTTCTCCAGTCAAAAGGGTAGTTACCAGCATTAAAATGACTGTCATATATTAGGGTCATTGAGAACAGTCACATTAGAGAAGTTAGAGAGAAAAGCCAGCAAAATCCAGGCTTTATCTGACAAATCTCTCTGTAATGAGCTCCTGTTACTTCAGGGATGAATCCAGGTGAAGGCACTGATGCTAATGCAAGTCTTCACTAATAACTAGCACAATATTATTATTAATAATTGTATCTGTTAATGTACGTGAGCTGCCTTTGTTTTTAGTGCTTGGTAATAAGGACTGCCAGCCTTTCCGAGGAGGCTGAGGGATGTGTTTGTCTTGGGGAAGTTTGCTGAGAGTAGTTGTCTAATAAACAGTCTGTGCTGCAGGGGAAAACAAGTGATACACATTGCAGTACAGCAATATAATGAATTAGTTAAAAGCAAGCAACCCCCAAACCAGGAGATTGCCAGGACAGGTCTGTGTCTGCCAACCAATATTTCTGTGCCAACTTTCCAAATGGAGCACAGCCAAAAATAGGAGTGCAATAACTCATCGTGAAGGAAGAAAGCTATTACAAGGGGGATGAAACAGCAGCAGTCTCTCTCCAGTGACCCCAGATTACAGGTCTGATTCTCAGTCCTTTAGCTTCTGCAGTAACGTACACCACTGCTGCAAACTGTGCAAGATGCTAACGAGTCAAAACAGTTTCACGCCTCTCTGTGTAAGTGCATAGTTGGGACAAGTGGTCAAGAAAGAGCTGAACTCAGTGCTTGTTTGCTAACAGGACTGCTGTCATCAGTAGAGCTAGTGTAAGTAATGGGAATATCTTCTGTGTGCTTACAGGTTTAGCGCCTTTGCTTAGCAGGTCATACAGCATTGGCACCATCCAAGTGACATAAGGAACACCTGAGGCATTTTGCACCATGGGAGATAAAGTTGTCTAAGGTAAAATAGGGCAGGTGTTAAAGGGTGACTTCTGCAGCCTGCTTGTGTTGCTGGATCTGGTGTCAGCAAATTAAGGTGAAACAGGAGAGACGCTTGCCAGATGCAGCTCGTTTTAGTCACCCTGCCAAAGCCAGATGTCTCCATTCACTTTGTAACAAAGAATTGCTCTGTCATGCCAAACAACTGAAATAAGATTCATCAGCAAGGTGAAATTCAGCTTATTACACGCTATTAGAAGAGGAGAAGGTGATGCACAATTGCTGCTTGCAGCGTGTCATTAGTGAGGAAGAAATGCTTGTATTTTGGACGTGGGCAATGGCTGCAAACATCTACTTCCTTTGCAGTTTCACAGATACAGAGGATATGTCCTCCAATATCTGCACTCAGAACCAGGTCGTTCTTCTCATCAGGCTCCTCTGCACCATTTGAATTTGCTGCGAAAGTATTTAGCAAGGAAAAAAATGGGGGGAGGATGATCACTGTTCAGTTCTCCCTGCTGGATAGTACCCATCTACACACATGCTGCAAGGGGCACAGATATTGAAGCACGAAGGGTCTGCTACAATGGGATGCATCCAGCCAGGCTCCCTGGTGTTCATCTGAAGTTTCACAGTCCTTGCTAGACCTACTGAAATTGAAAACTATTACATCTGTGTGGAAATAGAGGTTACCTTGAGAATTTTAACTAATGATATTATACTGGAGTTACAATGCATTTGCATTGCATTCTTTCTCCTTCCATTAGTTTCTTCTTTTTTTCCCCCAGAGCATTATTCTCCATTAAGTCACAATGTCACTACTGCTAAGCATTTCACTGCCTCAGGAGTGAACTGAGAAGACTCATCAGAGAGTCAGAGGCATACCTTCTTTTGGGGAGACACTTGAAATAGTCCCTTGAATATGTTTCATGATCACAGAGGGCCAAATTTCAGATGTTTCCCTTAAGTTTCGATTTTTCAGGCCAACATACCCAACTCTGAGGCACTGAACGTTGTGTATTCTGCTTCTTCCATTGCTTTAAGTAGAAGAGTTATTAGCAGCATATAGAATTGGTGTTTTTATGACCCTGCAGTGAGTAGAGGTCCTCAAAGAGTCCTCAAAATCCAATCCTTTCTGCAGAGAAAATACAGAAATCCTGCTCCACATGATGCCCTTTCCAAGGGTACTTCCCAGATGATGCTAAAGCAGGTCTGAACAGGTATCTGATCCCTTCTGTGCAGAGTAGGCACTGTACTTTTCACAGCAGCAAACTGGGATCTGCCCTGCTTCTGTTGATAAAAGGCTGTGCCAGTACATCCCAGTCCAGCCCCTGGGAATCTGTTCCCTTGCACTTAACTGAAATGCAAAACCACATGATAGGGTGTTTTAATTTTGTTTCATATCGGAGAACAACGTGGGGGAGCAGGAATGATGACCTATAAATAGCCAGGAAAATATTAATAGCTCTGGAGGAACGTTATTAAGAACTACCCACAAGGGTATTGTGGCATTTGCCTCCTCCAGGGAGTGGAGCAGAGCATCAAAGGACAGGACTCTGCCATCCCTCCTCAGCTGACTCCTTACAGAGCTGTGGGCCACTCACTGCAATGTTTCTGTGCTATAAAGATCATTCCTACCCTGGACAAAGGTGATTACAGCTGTAAATCTAAGTGCAACCATTTCATAGTGATGCTAGAGCTCTTCTCATGGTTGTAAAGTGATCCAGGACACTTAAATGTGAAAGGTGCTATGGCTGCTGTGATGTATTTTTACACATAATTTGCCTTGGAAGCATCAAGCGAGTCCTAAATAAATGGGAGAAACATAACCAGAAATAGAAATTACATTAGAGATGGCACAAAACTTGGGCTAAAACCAGGAGATGTCTCAAGCTGGAAGTACCCTGAAGGAGAGGGGGTGTGTCATATTGCCATCCAAGGGATGTTACTTAAAGATGTGTATATGATGGAACTAAGGTTAACCACACTCCTACGCTGACTAGTTAAATACCTTATGTGTTTATCCAGATAAGTACTTTCTTCAGGATCATGGTTAATTGAGATGCTTGTATTTAGATCTATGACAGCACCTTTTACATCTTCTGTGGTTCTGTCGTCTTTTACAGAGCCTTTGCAAGGTTTTCATGCAGACACATACATGCAGTGTGAGTTTGTGCAGCATCCTCTGCAATCCAGAACTGAGATTTTCAATTTTCGTTATTTTTTCTTTCTTTTTTCCCTACCTGTATCACTGCTGTTTAGCAAGAAATGTTGGTGTTAGTCACATAAAATTAAACCTGCTTTTACTCATCAGTCACTGAAATGCAAAGGTATTCTTAGCTGTCTTTGGAAATGCGCCGAAAATATTAGACAAACACTACAAATTAGATGTAAATGGAATCAGAGAAACAGCTGTCACCTCTTTTGCAAGCTGATTAATTTCTTCCTGAGTCATAACAATTACATTTCAGCATGTTCCAACCATCAGACTGCTACCGCTGCCACTCCTCCTCACTCAGAGGCTGGGGGGGCAGTTCCTTGGTGGGGAGTCTTGATTAATCTCCACACCATTTAGCATAACTTCACCTTAGCAACACTCCACACTGCCCCTGAGGATCTCCTCCAGTCAATTCCACTTGCAGCACACAGAAGTCGCGATGCTTTGAAATACGTGTGGCAGTTATTGATGGACAGAATTCCCTGGAGCAAATCCCTCCAGCCCCCCAGTCTGTTCCCAAGCACCATGGGCTCTGCCAGGCATTTCTTAGCTTCCACTGTCCTCTAGTGGTGCTTCATTTCCAAACCCTTCTGTTGGCTGCCCATGGCACTCCGGGTCCTGTGCATGGGGCTTCCCCATAACCTGGAGAGAGCCAGGATGGAGCCTGGAAGGTGTGTTGGACCCTGGCATACGGATGGGCTTGTCTCATGAGAAATGCTGGTTTAGAGGAATTGCTTTTCTCCACTTCCCACTCACCAGCCTCTGCTGTTGAGACTCACAGTAAGCTATTTATTCAATAAACCTAAACCCAAATTCCACAGAGACTTCGGTGCACACTTAACGTTTCTCAGGAGGGTAATCCTATTGGATTTGCTGTCAATATTTGCATGAGTGAATGTTAACATGTTTAGGGCTTTCTCCTTTTCTGATCTCTTATCTATTTACATAATACTGCAACCTTGGCTTGATCAGACAACTGATTCCCTGAAAATTGCCTTTATGTCCTTCTTTGAGCTGCCTGTGACCAGCCGCGCTGTGGTTTGGGTTGGTTGGCTGTGACAGCGTGCCTGTGATAGCGTAGCTGTGATCTGGCTGGTTTGTATTGGAATAAACATGCAAACACTTCTTGCAGAAATGCGTGCATGAGGGGGTGTTCTGTTCCCGGTTGGGTGGGATTTGTAAATCTCACATGGAAAGGAAGGTAAGCCCTTGGTTTGCTTTTTGTTGAGCAAAGGATAAGGTGTTCTCCCCGCCTTTATCTGGCTTTCCTAGCGCAGGGGCTCTGCAGTGGAGATGTTCGCTTCCTATGCAGGTTTTGTATCCTACCTTGAGCCTCTATAATAGAATTTCTCCTATAGCAATCATGAAACTTTGATATTGGTTGTTTTTCTCTAAAATTCCTTTTCTTGAGTACTGGCAAGAAGTGGGATACAGCAAAGGGTGACTGGTGGAGGCTGGTTAAGGATACAGTGATCCAAATGATGATGGCAGTAAAAAAGCAGGATATTGATATCATCTGACTTCCAGTACCTGAGACTGCAGTTTCATAATTGCTTTAGGGTAATTTAAACACAAGCTGCTACTCAGCTGTTGCCTCCCTCGTGCAGGATTGGCATGTAGGTGCTTGTGTGGGCAATTTAACCCAGGAGCCACCCCGGATGAAAAGCAATTTAGAATGAATAAATAAATGAATCAGGAACACTGGGGTTGGCTTATAACAGGCATGAAAATACCCCAATTCAGGTGTCCTGAACCACTGCCTGAAGTGGCCTGAAGGCCACAGCCAAAGTAGGACCCAGCCTCCCAACTTTGCGTGCTCTGGATCATATCTTGGTGTCAGGCTGAAATAGGTGGTGCGAGGCCCCTGTTCACTGCAGCTAATGTACCTGCGCTCCAATTATAGTTAATGAAGACAGGACCCTGCACCTCAGAGGCTACTGTGACCAAGAGCTTACTTTATCTGCTCAGACTTATCATCTGGGAGGGCCTATCTTTCTTTATGAACTGTAAAGAGGAGCCTGGGGGTTTACCCTCACCAGGCTGGCAGTAGCTCTTATGAATCCACACTATCTCTGCATTGCTTCAACCCATGAATATTTTTTTCCCTTTTCTTCCTGTGTCTTGCTACAGTGCAGTCACGATTTGTTATGGAAATAATGCCCTTGGGAGCTACAACAAGTTCTTGTAAGACTGAGTACCAGGGATGCAATGAAGATGCACAACCACAGCACATGAACAGGTACAAGAAAGGAAAAAAATTAGCTGTGCTACTATGGCCATGCTATTTACTCTCTTGTATTGTTATTTGGATGTGAATATGAAATGTATTTGGTATGCCCTTCAGCAAATATTGTTCTCGTCAATATTTATAAGTGTATCAGCTTTGCATTAGCAGTAGTCGTTCCCTCTGGAGTAATGTTTTCTGTTCTCACTGGAGAGCCTTCAGAGAGATCTTTAACCTTTGCGAGCAGCTTTTTCTACCCTTTTGCCTCCCATAAGAGAAAAATGAGCATCTGAGATCTGATTAAACCCGTGCGTGGGTACTCAGGGGATGCCTAAACACCGTGCGGCTGCTAGAACAAATTAATCTTTGCTGTAAATCCACATTTCTGGAAAAGACTTGTTACCAGAATCTTGACGTGGAAGTCCTTCACTACCCTGCAGGAGCTGTGCCTCCTCTATAAAGCTAGAGGTCTTTAAAATGTGCAATGGAATTACACTGTTGGGTATCTAAACCATCCCATGATACGGTCCTCAGTGGTGTGACCCCCATGCACTAGGGAACTGTGTCTGTCGGAAGTGTCCATGGTATTCCCAAGATCAGCCTCCAAATTTAAAACTGTTTTGACGCAAGAAGAAAAAATCCAGCATCTCCAGTGTTAATGTAGACCAGTGTCCAGTCTCCTTTCTTATTTGTGCTTTCAGTGCTGCATTTCAAAGGGAATTAAATACAAAGCATATCTTGTTATTTAGCTAACGCTTTAGCATGCTGCTGTGAGCAGCAAAATACTGCTCAGGGAAGTGTTCACCTGGATACGTGTGTGAACTTTTGCCAGTAGAACTGTTGAGATAGTTTAGGAGAAATAACTGTAATTTCCCTCACAGTTTCATCCTGGTGGTTTATTTCTCCAAGCTATGCCATAAGCTTCTTCAGGGGCATATGAAGAGCCACATTTATAAAGAGAATGGATAATTTCATTGCAAAAAAGACAAAACTAGCATTGTGCATGTTAAGTTAAGGGTAAACAAATCTCATGCTTCAGGGCACAAAATGATTTTCTATTGGGCTCAGGAAAGATGTTTTTCTTCATGTAAAGCATTGTACGGTTGGGTAGACGTATTACTAAGGGGTTTATTTATTTTGCCGCCCTCTGAAGCATCAGTTTAGGAAGCTTCATTTTAGGTTATGCTAGAGGCAGGATGCCAAATGTTGTTATAGTTTTACTTAGCATCAAGAATGTGTACTATAAACTTCCTGCTCCAGTGGACCTGTGATGCCCGCAGAGGCATAATGGAGTCCCTCAAAGCAGGTTAGACTCTCCAACCATGTAATCCAGCATTGGTGGGTCCATACAAGGGTGGAGCTGCTACTTCCTTGTACTCAGAAAGAAAAAGATACCAGGATTCATTTAATCCATTTGCCTTCTAAGATACTACTCATCTTACCTCCTGCTTCCGGAGAGCAAGTGGTTACTGTCGATGCATGATTCCCAAGATGTGCTGTCAGGGCACTGGTATTCAACCACACCATGGTGTCTGCCTGCCAGGCATACCTGAATACCCCGCAAACCAGCTCCCACAGGTAGAGCAAGCAGAGTTTTGAGTTAGTCTTTCAGCTGAGGGCCAGGAGCATCCTGCATGCTCTATACAGGGAAAGAGCCTGTAGCTGGGACCCAAAAACGCCTACTCACTCCCTGCATTCGCATTCTGCCCATCCTCCTGTGCCAGCAGTAATTCAGCCTGTGACTTTAGTACAGAGATGAGAGGACATAAAAGCAACTTTGAAAGTTCCCACAAGAACTGCCTTTGTATTTGATGCCTGGAGTCAATTTCCTTTAAGGAAATGGAAAGGCAAAGAAATAACTCCAGCAGCCTTGGTGGTTTTATTCTAAGTGGGCAGCCTACATAATTTTGTAGAAGCAGAAGGAATCCAAATCTGTGCATGCAGCAAAAGCCACAGGAATTTAGATGTGTGCAGTCAGGAAATTCACTGAGAGGAAAGGGAAGGCTTTCAGTTAAAACATTCCCATACGCCACTGAGCTCAAATTCAGTTCATGTGTTAGTCATACGTGCTTTGTAGAAGTCACCTCTTCTCTCCATGAGTGTATTCTGCATCTGTAAAATGAGGGTGACAACACTGCCTTTGTCCAATCTAGGATTCAGGCTGCTCTGCCTTGGGGCAGTTGCTTTGTACAGAACTTAACACAATGTTTTGTATAAATGACCACAGTGCTTTCCAGACAGAAATGCTTTTGTTGTGAATAAGGCTGAAACATTTTTTCCCCCTTCAGAATGCCTGGGGTTTTGTTGTTTCTCATTTCCTCTTCTCTCCAGCCTGACTTATGTTCTTGAAACCTCTGGTGGTTCCATCAGTTAATCACAGCCAGCGGACTGGGTACAGCTATTTTATAATGATCTGAATTAATCTGCTGGGGGAGGAGAGGTCTGCTTGTAGATCACTAGTGCTTTGTTTGGGTGATGAATGAGGAGTTTGACAGCTTCATGTCTCAGGGTCCGTCATGGTGAGGATCAATTACATTGAGCTGTAATTGCAGCCTTTAAGATAAAACCACCTTTCACAAGGGGGCTGGGGACATCTCTGTTACTGCTGTCTTAACACCACCATCCTGCAACTAAGCCAAGGCTGTCTGTTCTATGCACAAGTGTCTGTAGATGGGGTGGCTCAGGCTGTGACTGTGTGACAACCGGAGTTGCTGACACAGCTCTTGTAGGCATGGCTGAGCTACTTTAGGTAAGAAACTGAGTTTATGGGAACTCAAAGTACACTGTGAGTTTTCCGAGTCTGTGTAAGAGCTGGGATAATGATGGACATCAGTCCATGCTGAAATCCATGCTGGCTCATTTTTATGCAGACTGGTTAGATTAAAGCAGGCTCATGTGCATCTGGGTGTCCCCTCCTTATAGCCTAACGTAAAATGGTTTGTTCCCCACATCTTCATTACCACTACAGTAGTATTCCTAGGGCCATGTAGACATACTTGGCTTGTGCAGGGATCAGGAGGAGAGTCTGTTCTGTACCCCTTGCCACAGGAGGAAAAGATGTCCTTTGGCATGAGGATGTTGCAGGACGATGAGAAGATGTTTCCTCATGCAGATGATGTCTGGGGGATTTAATACAGTTTCCAAATGTCTGTCGTGTAGCTGTCCCCGCATTCCACTTGCTGCACAGCAGAACTGGGATGATCTGGAACTGGGAAGGATTTGGCTTGAGAATAGGAAGTACAGCTGCGTGTAAAAGGATCTGCATGATACAAAGGGAGGTGGCCATGAAATAAGATCAACAGCTGCTTTATTGTGAGCCTGCTAGTGGCTGGAGGAGACGCCTTGTTTGAAGGTTAAATGCGTTACCTTTTTTATTTGAAATACATGTATATTCTGCTTAAGGCACTTTTGCTATCATAAAGCTGCACCGATTTTTTGTGGAGAAGGTAGAAAGCTATAATTTCCTGAAATTTAAAACTTCGGAAGAGCAGCGGATTGCAATTTCAGGGGCACCTTGTCCTTAATAGATACAAATATTTCATCTCCATTGAGACTTGCTCTTCAAATTAGAAATTCAACTCTTAATCTTTCAGTCAAACAGCACTAAATAAAAACAGCATTAAACTTTTGCTGTCACTCTTCCTTGAAATAGAAGATAAAAAAGAGAAACTGTGTTGCTGGAGCCTACTCCAGAAATTCCACGTTACTTTGTCAAAGCCTTTTAATGTTGTAACGTGAGCTTCTGAATTGCAAATAGCTGGGCTTAGAAGTAATTAAAGAATTCCTGCAACACTTCAACCAAGGACCTAAACACCCTGCACAAATGTTACTGTAAGACAGGCTGCTGAGATAAGGAGGAGATTGGGGAATAGGAGACAAGGTCATCCTTGGAGGAGATGTATTACCACTTGCTGTGCAGCTGAGGCCACAGACCGCACGGAAGCTGGAACATCCTAGAGCACAGTGTGATATAAGCACCAACTAAAAGGTGGTTCGTGCCTTGAGGACTTTGCAGTCAGCACTGGCAGCAGGACACGGGCAAATTCCAGTCGCCAGCTGTAGGTAGGAAAGACAGGCACATAGCATGAATCTGTAGCAGGAGTTGTGCTTTCCTCATGATGTTACTGACATGTTAATCATGTTTGTTCTTTCTGCCTGTGGTACAACTCTTCTGTATGAAAGTGGGGAACTTACAGCCTCCAGAAAATCAGTTTGTTGTGGATGGGATTAAAGGTATCCATTGGATGTCCGTACATCAATTAGCCGTCTAGGGAAACTTCATAATCATTTGTGGCAGCTGGGGACTTGTGTATTTGTCTCGTCTTACTCTTTGCTACTAGGCTGGACTCCATAGCAAAAGCTGCAAAGCGAAGTTCCCTTCACTACTGCTGCAAGCTGACTCGGAGGTCAGATTTTCCACAAGCCATTCATTTCTGCGCAAGGCCCCTCTCATTTTGAGGCCGTGCATTTTGCCATTACTAGTAGTGAGATCCTCGCAGTTCTTGGCATGAACCAGGAGGCTTTCATCCCTTCCCTTCGTAGTTCCTGTTCAGGAATACAAGGTAATGTCTTCTCTGCAGTAGAATGAGGCCATAAATGTAGCAGATGTGCCCACCATGAAGTAACTTCAGTGCATGGAAAGATCAGTGATATAGATGTGTAACAGCAGTTACAGTTTGAGCTCTGCAGCTCCAGCTGCTGCAATAGTTCTGCAGTTTTGCCACAGCAGAGTAAGTTAAATCAGCTCTGACTTGGAGCTGCTTTCTGACACAGATCAGGGAGGAACTTGGAGAGGTACAGAGGGCACAGTTGCTGTAAACTTGTGTGCCCTCAGCATAGCTTGGGCAGAGGAGAAAGCTGACGGTTTATCCTCTATCATTATATATTTTTTTTTAATTTTATTATTTATTTCATTATATTATCTATTTTATCCTCTATCTGACCCTGCTGGGCTGGAATTTTTGCATGGAGTTAGTTCTCTACGGAAGAAAAATAAGCTCTGAGATGCAAATATCTCCCAGTGTAAGAATTTACCTGAAGGGGGAGGGAAACCATTTGGTCAGAAACAACTTCTTCTTCTGCCGAATTTTGATGATGGAGGATCCTTGCAGGAGATCTCAAACCAAATTTGAATTTGACTTCATTTTGCAAGCATACGGAGAATCCTCTGGAAAATGCTGTTCCAGGAGTATTAGGAAGCGATGAGCAGTGGTGCCAAGTGGCATGTTCAGAGGATGTTTGCTGCCTTCTGATGTGCATTGCTTGAGGAGTCCATCCTGGGAGGGCAGGCGGGTTTGCAGCCAGCACTGGGCTCTGTGATAGCATATAAAGCTTTGTTTCTTGGTTGTTCTTTTCATGTTTCCACACAGCTGAAATAACAATGAGCAAAGCAAGTGGGTTTGAAGTACTTGTCACAGGACCAGCGCTGCAAGAAGCAGTGCAGCTTTTTATTAATAAAGGAAAGGCTGTCGCAAGTAAGGTGTGAGTGATGCAGGGCAAAGACCTGCTCCCCAGCTTCCCCATCAAGGACAGTGCGAGCTCTCAAAACCCGTATGTGCAGTCACAGCAGGGAGTGCTCAGATGCGATTTATTTGTTTAGATGACTTCGCAGGTGAGAAACAAAAGTGCCATTAGAGAAAACATGTCAGCATCTGCCATGGGGCCTGCCCAGGTACGTGAGTGTCTCCAGGGAAGGCCAGGCACAGGCGCACTCTGCTTCCTACAAGCCTCACTGTATTTCTGCAGTCTGAGTCCATAGGCCTTACCTTGGGTCCATCATTAAACAACCTGGGGCAGGAGTGGCTTCAGCAGGGCCATAGCTTCTGACTTCTTCTAACAAGTATATTTATTGGTTTCTCTTTCCTTAACATGATCTGAAAAAGTTAAGATTGTTGAATTCTTTCCACTGAATGATCCCTTTCTTCTGGTGTATAAGTATCCACAGTGATAGTTGTGCCTTATTAGCACTGAGATCTTATATTAGTGTGGTCTGGATCCTTTTGGAACTCGCATGTCATCAAAAGCATTTATTCTGTGCTCTTATTTTTCCTTCTTCAGTACTAGTACCCAGAAGAGATGGTGTAACTGCGGGCCATGTAACATGCTCTGCGGGCAGCCAGATACAGCCTCTTTTGTTTTGTTATTGGCAAGGAGAATCAAGTTGGGATTTGATTTCCAAAATGGAAAAGTTGTTGCCTTGTCTGAAGATTTATGAAACAAAATTCCCAAGAGAAAAATTAGATGGTTCCTTCGCTCATCTCTTCCCAACTGCTCATCCAGTTCATTCTGGCTGTTGTAATCTCCCTTCAAAGTGCTCTGTTATCTCCACCGGTGTCTGCAGAAAGTCCCCGTTCTGCTCACAAGAGCCCTGAGGCTGTTGGTGGGGAATGGGATAGTTACCCCTGCTTCCCCCTTGTGCCAGCAGATGCCAGACAAACTTCCCACAAAGAGTTTTTGCAAAATCAAGAGGAATTCTTTGTCAGTGGCAATGAACTGAAGAAAAACAGCCCCCAAAAGAACCTTTTATCTGAACTCCCTCCTCCTGCTCTGCTGGTTTGGGGCAAAGAAACAGAGCTTGGATGTTCTGGCTAGAGGCATGGAAATTTATTACATCTGCTGCGTACTGTGAGTGCAATTTTCAGGGAGTCTGCTGCGTGCTGAAAACAGCTCCATCTTGGGTTTGCTCCAAATGTATTGAGAGAAACCCACTGTGCTTTGTCATTGTACTTACTTCTGCATCTCACCATCTAAAAATAATTTAACTTGAAAGGATATGAATTTTGTTTGTGCATGGAAAAAACCGTAGTGGTTTCAACTACTGCAATTTGGGGGAAACAAAGATGACAATAACTTACAAAGTCAGCCTGCTTGTGTTATCTGTAGATTCAAGAAGTGTTTAAAGCAGTGAAATTTAGAGCACTTTTCCCATCACTTATACCTAAACAAGTGAAGTCAAAGGCAAATATAAATCAGTGCAGAAATGTACTAAAGCAAGTAAAGAAAACAGAAGACACCGGCAATTGTCTCAAAGAGCATATAGCTCTAGATTTGAATTCAGTAACAGAAGTTGGTGGAAAGCTTGTAGTTTTGTTTTGAGCCTTTATTCTCCTTTACTTTCTTCAGGACTGTAGCAACTCTTTAGGAAGCAATATATACTGTAGATGAAGCTTGCTGAACTGGAGAATGGAGTATTTCCCTGGTGTCTCTGAAAAGCTGCGGAACAAATTGGACTGGGTATGACAAGCTGCACAGTGTTATTTTAGTTGCTGTGGATAACAGAATTTCTCCTTCTAGGCATTAAGTGTCACGAGTTCATGTATTACGAGTCAGATCCTACTGCTGGCCACACAAGTGCGAGTGCAAAGGATCTCCAGTGGAGACTCAGCGGTGGCTGGGGAACCTTGGGATTTATCACTGCCATCCCGAGGCTGCCTCTCGGGGCCCTTCCATGAGCAAATGTGGCAATCTGTAGCCAGGTAAAATCTTCATTTACTCTTCAAGGGTGTGTGCATTCTCAACTGTTTAATGCAGGTGTAATTCACTTGTACAGGTCCCTCACGGTGATGGAGGCAAAGGGACAGATTTTGCATTGTCCTGGACCAGATGGTCTGTTGGTAAGTGGTACTTTTGTGATTTAGCTTTGCATGTGCTGCTTTTTCTCTGCAGGTGTTACAGGTTGCACAGCTTCTCCAGCACTTGTCTGTGTACTAGAAAAGGAGGGTTATTGCGCTTGACAAGGAGAGAGCCTAGTGTCTTTGAGCCGGGGCTGACATCTGGGCTCCTTTCCTGCTGCTGCCATTGATTTCTGGTGTGACCTCGAGCAGGTAATTCTGCACACTGGTCTGAGCAAGCCTATGGGGGTGCTGCAAGCCAGCCCCAAAACCAGTAGCAAAATGGCAATGCAAGGGTAATGGGGCAAATTAGCCCTGTTTTTTGGACCTGAGTAGTGCCTTAACATAGTACCATGTGTTGGGCATAACTGCTTGTGGCAGCTATTAGGCACAAGCACATATTCCCTAAAACTGTTTTCACAGTGCTCTGCTGCACAGTGCAGACATGTTGTGCAGCACAATCTCAGGTTATTCTGCTCATCTTCTGGTTTGTTAGGAGGGGAAGTAAAAGGGTAGTTAAGTGTCTTGCAAAAGAGATGAGAAGGAGTTAACAGGAATACAAAGCAAGATATACCCGAGGATAACTCTGCTCCACTGGGCTTTTTAAAGACAAAAGGCTTAGGGACCATATAGGAAGCAAGACAGGACATCTGTGAGCAGTACTTTGGAAATGAATTAAAATAATTCACAGAAAGCCCCTTGGCCATTTTTATAAACACACCATTGGTCTGTTACAGCAGTGACAGCGTTTAAAAGGCAACACATGTTTACTTGTGCTTAATAGTTGCCTCCAGCAATTTACATCTGCTAATGCAAAAGTGGATAAACTTGTGTCACAAATACTGGGGACATCAACTTCTTCTTTAGTGCCTAAACACATGCAAGATGTTATGAATCAAGAGCAGTGTATGCCGTTTCCAGACACAGACTGCTGTAAGAGTGTAGCCAAATCTTTTCTTTATTGCACCTCGAAGTACTATTTCATTAGTGAAGGAAAGAACAAATTTGCCTTTTATCTCTTCCTTTACATTGACTTAAATCAGGTACTTTTAAATTATGGACCTGAAATTACCAACACTTTGGACTCATGCAGTTTCCCATTAAATGTGATAATACAGAATTATCTAACATGTATTATTTCAGGTAGATTAATACATCAAATCTCTGCGTTCATTTGGTATCCCCTTAACAGTGTGAATGTATTTGATCTGGGAGAAGATTCATATATTTTATGCGCAATGGTGAGATGGCAAAATTTCTTGGGTCTTTCACATACATTTGTACATCTCAGAACAACTGAGGTCGAACAGAAGTTATTGCCACATCTCTCACCAAATAAGTGCAGGAGTGCAAAATTACATATTTGCTACCAGAACTACCACAAAAGTTAGCTCTGTGCACAGTGTTCAGATACAACTGCTCTGCTCCTGAATTTGTTCTAAGGGTAGGCTGTTTGAATTCTTTTATCTACTGGACCATGAGAATTTCACTTCATAGTTAATAAGAATAGTTCTCATTAATCATAATTTTTGTGATTATCTGTATTGGGCTAAAAATAGCTTCTGATTTAAAATTTGAAGAGAGCCTTAATAATATATCAGGTGCAGCCATGACTAACTTGATCTGTAAATAATACAAAGGGCTCATGTGCAAGCAAGACCTCACCTCCTGGATGTATGCTGACTCAAACACAAGCACGGGCACGTGTCAGTCCATTCTCTTTTTGGGTGATCACCCAATTTTCCTGACCTACTTCCAAATGTGAGTGTCTGCTTTTGTACAAGACCACAAAGAATGTGGCCCACAGGTATTAAAGCACACGTGGGACCTGTGCATTGCGTCGTGTCGGTAAATGCACACTCAGTGGGGAAAGTGGAGGAGCTCGCATGTTCCCTGAGCTTAGACACTATCAGTTTTACTTGACGGTTCAGTGTTAATGCCAGAAATCAGGGGAGCAGCAAAACAGGAATGAGTTTTGCAAAGGTTTATACTGTGCTTGTCTTTATTAACTGCTGCTGTGGAAACTTTCTAACAGCCGCTCTGGAAATTGGGCGGACAACAGGGAAAAGCAGCAAGGATCATAATCTTCTGAAGGACGCCATAAAGATGAAACTAAAACTCCCACTGAATTACCTTTCTCATACACTCACACATTATAATAGAATTAGTAATTCTCATGATTCACCAAACTGACAGTTTCTTGCCCAGTGTGATTTAATGGGGTGGTGGTTCCCTGCCAAGGGCTGCCACCTAAAATACTGAATTTATGAGCTAGATCACCAACTGAAATGCTGTAAGATCCCATATTTTAAAACAAAGATCCTTGAATAATCTAGGCTGGTGCTCTCACATTTTATATGAGAGTGGTGGAGAGGTAAAATGAGTTGCATAGAGTAGACGTGCAGAAGCGTTTCTGACATGAATATCCTCCTAATAACTAGTAAAGCCATCACTACGATACGAAGGCATCAGGGAACTGTATTATGTTTCATTTCTGTCTGTAAGAATTCAATCAAAAAGCCACTGGAACTCATTTCTTTCCTCTGAAGGACTTCTACCAGGTGCTGTTAGCGCAGCTTTATCTCCAGAAGGTCTCTCACAGCGTTATAAAAGACTTGATGAGAAGAGGGAATTTTCCTACTAAAATGAGAATAAATCATAATTTTCTATTCTGTAAGACCTGCTCATACAAATGGGATACTGCTACAATACAGTGAAAAATTGCTTTGTGTTACTGCGCTAGTCACAGAGTCCAAATTACCTCTGGAAGCTGCAGGTTGAGGCCCGTCCTCCAGGTACTTCCCTGGGTGAACTCAGTGCGCCAGATAGCAAACAAAGTCATTTACTTTTGCAGTTGCAGGGCTCTAATAGTTTTTAATGGAATACGCAGCATAATGGCCAGGGTTGTAAAACCCAACATAGCTTCAATTTTAGCAAAGATCCCTTACACTATGTATTGCATTCAGAATTGTATGTGGGATTTGACTGAACTGAAGGTTTAGTGAAATCATTAACCATGAACGAAAGGAAATGTAAGGCATGGATTTTCCTTCTCACCTGCCAGAGGGTGATCACTTTACTCCTCTGTACCATGGTATCCCTTTCAGGAAAATGGTACAAGCTATCTCACTGCGTATGAATATGTGATACAAGTACAAAATATTGACATAAAAGTACTACACATCAGCAGTGTTGTACAGAAGAAGGCCTGTGAATTCATCGTGATTTATGCCTGTGTTGTGTTTTATGGCTTGCCATGTCACAGGGACACTTTGCTGTTGGTGATGAGTAGCCTGAAACTGCAATATATGAGAAGGCTGTAACTGCACATCTTTGGTACATTAAGTGGAAGGCAAAAATAACATGTCCCAGTGCCTGTTTTTTCAAATACCAGATCTCTTATTCCAGAGTAGCAAAGACAGCTTTGCAGTGTCCTCCAGCTGAATCTGGTACACAGGGCAAGACCCGTTTTGTCAGTAGGATGCAGTGTTATCAAATTCCCCCTCGTGTCCTCCAAAGATATGCAGGCTCCATTCATGTCCCTTTGAAAGTCCCAGTGAGAGACTGCAGGGTTTGAGAACCTGGCACAAAGCTCCTATGCTGCATTGCTATTGCTGAGCTGTAGCATTAAATCTGGCATAGAATAATCCTTCTATAATCACCTTAGCTGCAGTAGGTGTTGGGGAAGGTTACACTGGTGCGCTGAACCATTACGGAGTCAAGAGGCAAATGACATTGGCACCGACTCTTACCATCATTATTGAAAAATAATTGAAGTAGGAACATTCTGCTCTCTTTTATCTGCTTATACAGCAAATGTATGAGGGAGACAAAGGAATTCCTCCAATTGTTCAGTAAAACACTCTCATGTGTACTCAGCGGTGATGGCTCCAGATGAGGCTGCCCAGCCGGGTTGTACTGAGATGGATAAACTCCTTCTCTCGGGGCAAATATTTGCTGCAAGTGTGCTGAGGGACTCGCAGGTATAAAGCCGCTGTTGTCAGCTTTATGTTGTCCCACATGAAGTGCTTTATTCTGGAAATGGTGCATAAAAAGGCCAGAGCATAAATTTATAGGTGCCCAAAAGCCACTCTGCCCAGGGAATAGCCATACCCAAGAGATTTTGTGTTCAGTCAAAGAAATTAAAGCCTACTTACCATAGCAACCCTGGCATCAGTGATAGCTCTCAGGTAAGGAACACTTCTTCAAAGGAAGAAGTGGGCTTTAAAATACTTGTTATGTATCCACATGTTGGCTTCAGTTCTACAAAATGGTTTGGAGAGACCTTTGAAGTCTGTGAATATGAGACTTGGTTTCTTGGCCTCCATTTCCTATTTCCAGACAGCGGAGCTACGGGCAGGATGTTTTGGTCTGTCTCACCCTTTAGCACGCTGTGCATTTTGGGGACAGTTATCAGCAGCATCTGCCACAAGCCAGGCAGAGAACTGGCACCGTGCTGCAGCTGAGACATGCTCATCAAGTGAGGTCTTTGCTCTCAAGAGCTCAGAAAGTACCAGTATGGATTCGGACCGGAACCCAGGACATCACTGCAGACTTCCTTCTCTCTCTGAAAGTACTGAATGATTTTACAGCATAATGTATCCAGGCACAGGAATGAAGAAATATGTCTTCCATACTTTTATTCCTGGTTACTGAGTTTTAAGCATTCTGTTTGTGCTGTTTCAAGGATGATATTAACATGCGGCTTATTTCGCTACAGAGCTGCCTGCAAAGTGTTTTCAGGTAGGCACAGTTGTAAGTTATTCAGCTCAAAATTGTGTGGTTTTCAGGACTCATTATTTGTTTTGGGTTGTGTTTTTTTCCCCTGAGGTGAAGCAAGAATATTTCATGTTTGAATTTCTCCCATTCCTTTTGTTGAAGATATAAACCAGGGAAGGGAAGGAAGGGGCATGAATCCAAGACGGATCCCTGGTGATATAAAAACTCATTCCTTCCTCTGGTAATCTTCCAGCCAGCTGCTGTCTAAAATGCTCAAAGAAGTCTCTTTAAAATAGGTAACAAGAGCTGCCGGCTGGTTATGCCCCTCAGTTCACAGGGGCTGTTGGTGGAAAGACACCCCAGGCACTGAGCAATGGGGAAGGAAGGGAGAACCATTATTTTGCTGTCTGCTCTCTATCTGGCTTTACTTGTTCAGTGGTGGCCTGATGATGTTGGCATCAATGTCCTCCACACCAATGCACCAGCAAAAGCGATAGTGGAGAATCCTTGGTTACAGAAACAGGAAAGGGGCTGGTAGGCTCTCCCTAAGAGAAAGGGACTTGTGGCATCTGACTCCTCTTCCTCGTACTCCTTCAGCCTCCCTGCACCCCTGAAAAGACACTTCATCCCCCATGCCTCCTTCCAGGGGCTAATGCTGTTTGCTTCTTTTGTAGAAACCGATAGGTGGTGGTGGCCACAGCAGCTGATGACATTGCTGGAGTCTTCTTTTTCAGTCTGCTTGACTTCAGTGAGTGAATCTGAGTGAGAGCAGCCCAGGATGAAGCACAGAATAGCCCCAGGTGACAGGAAGGTTCCCCCTTCCCTTAGAATAACATAGAAATCTAGATGGGCAGGGAGTTAAGGGTTGCAGTGCCTTAGCTCTCCCATGACGTGCTGTGTAACCCTGGATAGATGCTGCCTTTAAAAGTTACTGCATTATTCTTCCCTGCAATGCACAGACTTTTTCCTTACTTCCAGGTATTGCAAATTGTTATTAATATTTATAAACCTGTTGTTTACTGACAGAGACACCGATTTCCAGCACAGCATTCACCCGTGACTGTCTTCCAGTTGTGCCTTCCAGAATCAGTGTTACTGTTCTGTTCCTTAGTCCTACCCGATACCATGGCAACATTATTTAATTGCAGAGTCAACTGGCCCACTCGTGAAGATAACTGTCATGTGGTTTATTGTGGCTTGACTCCTGTGTTGATTCTGGTCTCAGTGTTACCAGGGGTAATTTCATGTTTTATTCCAAACCTGTAATAATTGTCATTTCAAATTATTAAGCAAAAAATACTGAAAAATTAAAAATAATAATTAACTTCTCATCAGTGTCAGGGCTAAAAACTAGGGTTTCAAATTGTAAATAGCATAAGTGGGTTGTAATTCGTGGTGCCTTAAGAGATGTCATAGATGACACAGTCTATAGAAACATACAAACAAGTGGCTTTAAGGCTCCATCAATTTAATGGAAAAGTCATATTAATTTCAACAGGAGAAAGAAAATGATTGTATGTCAGGATATTAGTAAATTAAAATGAAGTGGGGTTAGAACATTACCCATGCATATTGCTGACATTGGCTGGAGGTAAGCAGTTTTGCATTAGCATCAGAGAATGTTTTCAGTAGCATCTGCCTTGCGCATAGCGAGTTTTCCTCCTCTTCTGGCAGGAAAGATGTCACAGTAATTATTTTAATGTTTTTTATCCTTTCTGGGGCTATGAAGTTGTTGAAGCAATTATTTTATAGGTTGCTTTTCCTTACTCCAGGACAGAATCAGCCATTCCGATTTAGGTATAAATGCACAAACATGGAAACATTGCGGGCGACCTCAGCCTGAGACAGAAAGTCGGCGAGGGGAATTTCAGCCCAAATGGTTGAAGTCTGGCAGAGTTACTAATAACAGAGAGCAGGGCCTTGTAATGAAAGTGTCAGGCAGTTGTACTCATAGATATTGCTACCTGGCCTGCCTAAGGTGGATATTTTATGTAACTAAATAACAACATATGCCTTATTTTTCTTTTACTCCTATTAATTGCTGTGCTGTTGTACATATGTAATGTGGATTGACAAGAAGGGGTTTTCCACCCTTGTTCCAGATCTGAAATGTCACTGATTCTGGAAAGGGGGAAAAGGAGAAAACTCTTCCCCCTCCCTTCAGTATTTGTGGTATATTTGAAGGGTTGTTTTCCTTTTATCATGCCTATCTCAGGACTGTCTTGTATTCAGACAATGCCAGCTCTTCTGTCTTTCCTGATCGTCTGCCCAGAACATGGTATTCTTTCAGACAGCCTGGGAGTTCTCCTAATTAAAGTAGCTGCTTTATTGGAGCTCACATCCAGTTGGATCCCGCATAATTTGGTCAGAGAAATTGGAATTGCAGGAAAACACTGAGTTTATCCCCACTCTTCATTTGTGATTGTCCCTCCCCTCCTTTCTGTAATACTTTCATCTGACCCCAATCTGACCCAGTATAATTCAGCAGGAACATATGCAGCACCTTGCTCCGCAGTTCCCCATATGGCACAGTGAGGGAAGGAAAGCTGGTGCCAATTGCAGATCCAATTATAGCCAAGGAAGGTTGCTCCATTATTGCATTTGAAGCCATAATTAAATTTGCTAACCATGAAGAGGTGCCAAACCTGCCATTTCTTTGGAATATGGGACATCTGTTTAGTGCTAATGCTAACATGGGGTTTGAGAGGTAACATCAAAACCTCCGTCAGTTTCTGCTGTTTTATTTCTTCATTAAAAAAACCCAAACCTTCCAGTTATTATTCCCTTGGTTTCAGTTTTACATTTCTGCAGGCATTTCTAAACCAATGGTTGCAAAAGCTCTGGCTCCTGTGCAAGCCAGATCCTTCTGGAAGCAAATAGAGGTGCATTGAGGCAGTGCTGCTCCAGAGTGGATAGACCCCATAGCGTTCACATGAGCTGATGCAGCTGAATGGGTGCTATTGAACTGCCTGTGCACAGAAGCTAGTGTGCTCTGCCTGCATCCATACACCCAGGCCTTCCTAGTCATGGTTCCATAGTAGATTTCTGATAAATGGTGGTGTTGATCTGTTTTGGTTTGTATTTTCTATATATGACAGCGTCTTTAAGCATGAGCAAGTTTTGCAGCCAAAGCAGCCTCACACCATTTGCTTTCCCCTGCTCTACAATGTTCCATGGCCTTGAGTTTCTCTGTCCGCTTGCACCCTGCCAAAAGCTGCCTCTTTTGCCTCTCCCTAAAGGCAAAACCATCCCTAAAAGCTTGGTTATGACTGCATGCTTTTGGGGTGAATTCAAAAGCTCCTTGCTGTTTGTTGCTGGCACCACCTCACACAGGTTCAGCATGGGACAGAGCTTCTGATGGGACACTATAAAACTTTTAGTCTGTGTAGGCCTGTTACACCTTTTGCTCCAGGTACACACTCCACCAAATTGCTGTGCAGAAAAAGAACCCACATTTTTCTTGCATCTGGCAGCATTATAAAAACACATGTACTTCAACGTACCTGAAGCAGTGCTTTCTCTGCCATTGGTTTCAGTGCAATGTGAGACAGGTTTTGTGACCACTGGGCCTTTACAGCCATGAGTTTGTGCTGATCAGGTAAATATAAGGCTGACAAAGTTAGGGGCTGGGGTGCCAAGTCCCTGGTCCAATCTGAGAGGAGTGAGAAAGAGGATGAACAGTGGCAGACGCAGAGTAATGCCAACATGTGCAAGCTTTAAGTGTATTTTAGTGATTGAGAGAAGCATGAGCAGCACTTACTGTTGTCACCAATCAGGCGCAGCGATATTTGCCCCTTAGCATTTCAGCATCCTGGTCCTTCGTGTGGGAGATAAAGCTCTGCGCTTTGACACTTGGTTCTGACATTGTTTAAAACAGACTTCATATGTGTTTCTGCCTTTATATTTTTCTTCTTCACATGCCTTCTACTTTCCTTGCAGTTGTTCAGAGCTGAGATTACTCACTCTTAAAATGGCAACACAATTTGCTAAATGGAACGTCAAAATACACGGGGGAGTTGGATGCTCTCTCTTGGTATATTTTCACCCCAATGAGTTAATGCTTTCATGAATTTATGTCCTTATTGTTAATATACAGCCTGGTTGTAAAAAATGAAAATATAGCAGGTCTGCGTAGGAGGGAGAAAAAAGCAGGTTCAGGTAAAATGCTTCTAGAGACTCAGCTGGAGACAGGATGATGGATTCAGCTGCTCATTCCCAAAATACATAATGGCTGTAAGAACAGGCACTGAAAATATTAAGAATTAAACCATGGATTTCCATTACCACCTTCAAATGGCAGTTGAGAAATTCGTGAGGTTTGGAGTTGAGAGTGCATATGTTATGAGGTGGTCTGTAAGAACGTATTTGCTGTTGACAGATGTCAAAATGCAATGTAATTACACCTCTAATCAGACATGCAGGTTTCATAATCATATCACACTTCCAAGTGCATTTTTCCTCTCAGAGTTTTAGCAAGGGAGCGATACAACCCAAGAGACTGCAGTACAGATATATTTATGAGTACTTCTAAGCACGCATTTGGCTGGCAGCCTCAGAAGTGAAAAAGCAGAGTCTGGTGGTTTGGAACACCTGCCTGGGAAGCAAGATTTCATGAGCCTCTTCTCATCTTTCTCAGTAGTAAGTCCATGGACAAACCAGGTAACACTTTGGTTCTTTTTACAAGCCGGCTAGAAATTCTGCTTGCCCACCAGAGTGTGTGTAGTTAAATAGCACGTTCTAAAATCACAGTGTGCTCTTCACAAGGTTTTCAGTATCAGAAAATATTTAAAGACTACAATGAACAAATGGTGCATCACTGGTAAATTACTGACTGATGTTACGGATAAGGTCTGGGCATGTGTTCGCTGGTCTAGAGTGGGACTTCTGCCCTGTCCTGTTTTAAGAGGCAGCATTACAAACACTCACTCGTATTGGCTGATTTCAGCCAAACCAAAAGTTTTATGTTTGCTTCGGCAAAAAGCTGGACAAAGCTTCAGAGCACTCCAAATGGTTTGAATGAATAATACCTTAATTGCACTACCTCTTACATAGTCTGCTTTGAAACAGCTATATAATATAACTCCTCTCTTCACATTCAGGTATCTGTATAGAAACAGCTGGATACAGAATTCAGTTCAATTACTGGTGGGATGACAGACCAAAGTCCATGCTTCTCTCTGTTCATTGCACAAATTCTGGGGTTTCTTCACTTGTCAAAGCATTAGAAGAACCCTGCTAAGAATTCTTACTGTGCAAATACAGTTGGATATGACCTTTGGTACAAGGACGTCTCTACCAGTGAAGTGCAGCTTTGATGCTCTGAGAGCTTGCGAGGGCATTTTCCAGTAAGCAATGTATCTGTGCCAGGCAATCTGCTGCTCTTTGAAAGACACCAAGCAGTTCTTGGTCCCAAATAGTTTTAAAGCATCTAATTTTTTAGGATACCTCAGGGCATTTTCTAATTCAGTTATATCACTGTAACAGTATCTGTCATGAGTACAAGCCCACTTTACCGTTGCTAGTTGTATAGCCTCAAAGCAGTTACATTTTGTACTGCCTAGCTCCTGCCTTTAAATATTCCATACCTACTCTTTGATATCATCTCTAAAAGACTTTATGATTCTTTCATGTGGATTAATAAGACTCATTAAACACAGTAAAATGTCTATGGCAAATTCATTTACAGAATATCAAAGGAATACAAGCAATGGTACAATAATGCTGTTTATATTACAACCCTTTGCAACTCAATAAGTTGTTCTTATGGCATGGCCTGCTGTGAGAATAGGAACCGATGTGGCCATCCATTACTTTTAGGGAGCTCTTTTCACTCCCATATGTGTCAAATGATGTGCAGGCAGCCCCAGGTGCCACTCATGGAGAGATGAAGTAACATTTTCAAGTTCATAGTGCATTATGCGACAATGAGGTGGCACTGAGTTCAATGGATGAAAGAGTCTCTGAGGGATTTTCATGTTTTAAATGACCCTGAAGGGAAGGCAACACACATGAACGTTAATGCCTTGTTCTTAAGTCTGGGCTTTTCTGCCCACCTCACATCTGTGATTTGAATACTTGTTTTGTGGAGCCTCACGAAGTCTGTGCCAGTGCCAGAACCTAGTGCACTGTCAGTGCTTCTGGGCTCTGTTTTATAGCATAGATTTACAGCATAGATTAGCTTTTGAGGTTTTTCTTTACCTCTGACAGCTTTCATTTTATTGTGGGATAGTGAGGGGTTTGTAAATCCAGGGGTACAAAGCTGAATGGAGTTAAGCTTCCAGGGGTTTTTCTAGCTTATATGTCATTTATGCAGTTTCCTGCAGTTGCAGGGAAGTGGCTCAGCAACGCAAAGGATCCTCTCCTGTCACTAAGACAAATGCTTCCGTATGGAATCTTTAATGTTCCAATTTCATATAATGAATCACTGCTGCCGGCTTGGCATAAAACAATATGAAAATATGCAAGAGAAGAAAAGTATAAAATAGCAGTTTTCCATATCCACATAGTTTCTTGTATTTCCAGGTTTAGCTTGTGTTTTTGTTTCCCCATGGATTGCTGTGTGTTTAGAAAGATTTTGTGAAATAGAAGTTCTAACATTGATGAGCTTCCTTAAGTAAGTAAAGGAGTTTTAAATCATGCATAACTTTGAATGGTAAGACACAACCCAAGCTAGATTTGGTGCATGGTTCTAGCCAAAGGGATATTTCAACTCTGATATTTTGCCCCTCAGATCTTTCGCTCTAATGTATTTATTCCTCTGGTGTCGACTAGGTGAAGACAGCAAAGGATTATGCACCCTCTTAGTTCACCTGGTGTTAACTTATGAAAGGATTACTTAGGACATTCCTCTTGTAACCAGGCTTAAGCTCATGGCTGCTGTTATTGTGCAACTCACTTGGATGACACAGATGAGCACCTGGAATCTGCCCTTGTGTTTTAGCTGCTGTGCAGCTTCATTAAAAAATGTAAGGTCAGTGCAGGCAGTAAAATGTCCCATTGCAGGGGATTTATTACGTGGAAAGGAATGCTGCAAATATGCTAGTTTCTTACCGGACCCTCTTGCTGATGGCATTAGTTTTTAAAAGTCATTTCTAGTGGATCCCCAGGGGTGCTAAGGCATTAACCTACAGAATTTATGTACCTCATGCTCCATAGAGGCATTGTGGCAAGTTTACGAGGGCAGTCGGTGAGGCTGGGTTTTCAGGTGTCTGTTAGGAACAGAGGCCCATTGGGCATTGATAGGATTTGAGTCCCTAAATCACTCATACACTTCTGAAAATTCTGCCTTGCAGCCCATGGGTGCAGTCACACGGCACCTTGTAGTTGTGAGCAAGGGAACTTTTAAGTGCTAAAAATCCCACAAAATCGCTGCCTTCTCATCTTTCTTTTTCCCCTTTTTCAAAGAGATTGCCCTTAAAGCAGTATCCAAGTCAGCAGATTAAAAGGGATTGTTTACAACAGAAAGCCTAGTGGGAGGAACTGCCCTCAAATCAGGTATTCTGGGAGGAAGACAAGTTCATAGTTTCTTATCAATACTATAACAAGGGAACAGGGGTACTCTAGTTACTGGTGTTTAATGAGCAGCCCAGCACTGTCAGAGAGGAGGATCACGGGCCTGAGTCTTGTGGTCATTAAGGATGTTGTTTCTAAAATATTTGCGGGGTTTCAGCCTTTTGGCTTTTTGATGCTACTTGCTTCCCACCAAGCCAACCCTGCCGTCCAGACGCCACCTTCATTAGCCACTGCAGGTTCCAAACAGCAGCTAAACTTCAAGGCACAGGTTCCTAAAAACGAAACTTCAGTGTTTCAGCTGTTCATAAATCACCTAAATGGTGGCTCAAGAAGAGCATGATTTGACCAGATCTTCAGCTGGTATAAAAATAAAGAGACCATTGCTGTGTGTCATTGAAAACATCATCTGAAGCTTAAGTAGAACTGCCGCCAAAAAAACTTTCAAGTTGTCACTCAAGCCTTAAAGAGTGAAAAGCAGTAATGATTTCCAGAATGCCAAAGACCTTTTTCTGAGGGGGAATCTTTAATTTGCCACTGAGTTTCTGTATATTGGGGGTTTAGATAATTGCTGTGGTGATGTCAACATTCATTAATAACAAAGCTCTCTGTGAAGTAGTAAGAGGCGTGCAGATCTCATCAGCATTGTTGCTGCCATCCTTGGACAATGGTCCATCCTTCAGCTGGAAAGCCATATCTCTGGCACACGGATTCTTGCAGTTTGCAGGTGAATATTATGGTCACACTTCACCAGATGGCTTCAGCAGGGATTTTGTTTGTTTTCACTTGGAAGGCAGGGAATAGCAGTACCTTCATTTAGTAGAGTGCTGCATGAGGAACAGAGAAACAATTTTTGTGAGCTTATATGTTCTCAACTCCTATAGGTATTGGATAATATCATTGTTTCACCTATGAAACTTTGAAAAATTGATTATCTAAGTTTTGTCTGACTAAAAAGTCCTGAGAACAAGTAATATCTCATTATACCAAGTCAGATGACATTAGAATAAAATTGATGTGATGAAGAATATGAAGAATCAATTTTTATGCTTGGAACTAATTTTCTGACTAGGGAACCGCTGAACATTGGCGGAATTAGTGCATTCCTCATAAACTTGTTAGTACATCTTTTTCAGGGCTCATTTTACCATATTTACAGCTCCACTTATAAGTGCTCATCATCATCAGCTGCAGCCAGGATTTCAAGAGCACTGTTCTAGTGTTGGCACCAAAAATGTGGCCAATGCATTTCTAGGTCTAAGGAGCTCACTGTATATCTTTAGTTTCAACTGATCCTCACTTCATTAAAGAAAAGTGAAATAATGGTGCAGTTTTTTCTGGGCTTACAGATATTCCCAAGACACTGAACTAAGGCCTGAGACACATAGACTCAGTCCTGACTGTTGAAATAGGAAGGCAACACAGGTTTTCAGCGAGCTGCTGAAGGTGGAGCATTGATTGTGTATTCTGCCCCCATGCCATCTTTGTCTACAGGAGAGTTAGCATTTGTGGTGTCACTCAAAAAGAACTTTTACTGCCCTTAACAACCTATTTCTGTAGCAAAGGTCAGATTTGTTATCTATCAGGATGTAGCAGCACAGTGGAATAATGAGTTGCCACAACGAACTGGCCTTTTTACCTTCTGAATGGGCTTCTAAATCAAGCAGAGGGAGCATTGACTGAAAATCATTGGGTCTGTCTACTTGAAAGGTCACAGTCTGAAATACTGGAAGATAATTTCATCCTGGTTTATACAGTGAAGCAGCCACTAGTACAAAACCCACCACCTACACCAGTTGTTCAGTCCTCTAGCTGTCTTGGGATTTGAGACGGTAATGGGGAAAAAAAAGACAACTTCTTTGATATGTCACAGACCTAAATTAGCCAAGGAAAGACAGAAAATAATGGTGGATTGGCTGCTTTTATTATTATTTTTAGCTTTGTGGCAAAAGCCACCATAGCTTGCAATGACTCTCCTTAGAGGAAAGTTCTTGAAGTCCAAGTAAAGCTGCCTTTCTTGTCCAACAGTGGAGCCCATGTGCGGACAGTACATCTTTCTAGCCCTTGCTTTCACAAGTAGTTTATTTTGTCTCGCTCAATATTCAATTAATATCAATTTCCTTTCAATCTTACTTTCCACTTCTAAGGCCCTTCTCTTTGCAATCTCAGTCAAGAGAGCATATTTATTAAACCCAGGGTTGCAACTTCTAGTATAGCGAAAGATATGCAGGTCCCTTATTCTCATGGCCTGTGGTAGCAATCTTTAGTTTTCAACCAGTCATTCATCAGCTCTATCAGATGGAGGTGCTATATAAAAGCAATACTCAACATTATACTGGTAAAAAATAAATCTCAGTAACTGGTAAATTGAGGTCTTCATAAATAGAACAGCTGCTTGAGCTGTTTTGGAGGGCTGTTTGGGCCTTGGAGTATGGATTGTCATCCAATACTAGGCAAAAATTTCTCTCTTTCCTCCAACTCCCGTTTCTTTTACAGAGAAGCCAAACAAAGTTCATTGTCAGTAGCATTTGAAACAAAATTCTGCTGTTTAAGTGAAGAACATCAGTCTAGACAAGGTCCAGTTCTCTACCTGAACCTGGCTTTGTACTGCTGAGTTATTTACATTTATGACGTTGCGTCAATATACCCAGATTTTTCCAGTATCCATAAAAATATTTAGTTTTACTGCTGCAAGACAATGCTATGACTTGCACAATATCCTGAGCTCCTGGACTTTGGAACTTCACCTGAGTGAATTTGTCCTCATGACATGAATCTGATACAAGGCAATTTCACCTCTTTGGTGCAGGCGGCAGAGCTTCTTCAGCTACTGTCTGAAGCTGCAAAGTACTAAAAGTAAATGATTACCACAGACCTTTCCATCTTTCCTATCAAAACCCAGCAGGCATCTCTGAATTACTCTTCACTGAATAGAGTAGTGGGTAAAAAACCCAAAACCCAAAACCACATGCACCCTATGAAAACAAACCAGAGCACTTCATGTCTCACACAGTGCTCTCCAGAGGCAGGACGAAAGAAAAAGGAATAAACCATGTCTGACAGATGTTAATGAACATGGAGACTCATTTTAATGAAGCACTGGAAAGTGGCCAGTCTGTTGTAGTTAGGACATTATAAACCATGCAGAAAAAGGAAAGGACACAAAGAATTGAATCTCTTTTCTAAAAAGTATCCTTCTTGAAGGATATTTGGGAGAGTTTTGTAGGGTTGTCACAGGGCATCTTCGTGCACATACAAGCAGAAACCCCTACTGCCCGTGAGGCAGAAGTGCTCTGATGGCGGTTCAGTTCTTGGGCACCAGCACAGGTCCATCCGTATCTGCTTGTTAAATCTGTCTGAAGCTACTTGGGGAGCAATTTCAAAAGGTCAATAAGTACCATAAATTGCCAGTGACAGTTCATGAATGTGGTTCTCTGTTCTCCCACTGTAAATGCTACTCCAGCAGTTTAGAGTGATGCTGCAGAACGGCTCTTCCCAGTGATACCAAAAAAATCTCCCACCTTCCTCTGCAAAGGTATCATCTGGTGGCATGGGTTGCTGTGGCTTTCAGCAGTACAGGGCTGTGCCTGCTCTGAACTAGATCCTGTGTTGCATGCTGCCTGCTTTTGTTTTATCTGCATCACCAGGGAGGTTATGATATTTAAACGTATTACATTTGAAATATTAGGAGGAATAAATTATTAAACTAAATGTAATAAAGAGATAAAGCAACGTGCACAAGGTAAAATGCTATCTTTAAATACTAAAAAAACCCCACAAACCAAATGAGTTGAGGGAACTTGTGGACCAGCAGTCTGAAGATTGATTCCACATTATTATATTAACTTCAGGATTTAAATTTAGCTTTTGTTCCAAGTAGACTCCTTAAGGAGTTGCGGCTAATTTTCAACGTATTTAAGAGTGTACACTGAGCCATCCCAAAAGAGTAATTTCATTAATTGCTTGGTACTGCTGCTGCTTGGACTTCTAATCCTTTCTTTAAATTACAAAGAGTATTCAAGCCAAGACAGCTTCCCTACATGTAGCACCAGAAAAGATTACCCTCTGTGATTCTGCTGCTGCTGTTGACACAGTGGTCATCTGCAAATTTCATGCTATTTTTGGGAAGAGATCTGTTTATAATAATATTAATGTACACATGATCCCTACAAGCCTTCACTTTAATCTTGGTTAAATAGCCAAGCTATTAAATAGTAATTCCTGATGCTGGAAAAACATCCTCCTCCCATGCGGCAAAACAGGAACAGGGAATGTTTACAGTGCTGGCATTTTAAAGCTAATTTAAGGAGGATTTATCACAATTAGAAAAAGAGTTAATGAGGGATATGTGCACATTGTCTGAGTAATAGTGATCCACATTGTACCCCCATCATCAAGCTGAACCTTAGCTCAGAAGGACAAACTCCTGCCCTGGTTACAGACACTGATGTGACTGCCACACAAGCTAAGCATCTCCAATATCACTTTCCAAAGAATCAGTGTCAGAGCAGCTGTGAGTAGTACTTAATAGCCCAAGACAACTGAAATGTGATTGACAAGAATAAAAGAATTTCTGTGGCTTAAGGCAATATAATTAACACTGCCTTCTGCTCTGCTTTATCTGCAGAAGAAATACCTAGGACAAGTTGTATTGACTGCATTCATGATTTCTGCAAAGAAAGGCTTGTGAAAAGGTGAATGCTGGCTGAAGTCTTCATGATTAAGTTGTTTAAGAACCTCCTCACAGGCATTCCGCATCTCCTGCTAAAGCTGCCCATCTGTCTCTGTTCAGAGATCGGAGTGTAGGTACCAAGTTCAACACTTTTAATACTCTGCAGGCTCCAATCTCAGGCCTGCCTTCTAAAACTTCTGCTTCCTAGTCCCCTTTCAGTGATTATATGGGCATTATTCCTGTCCATGCTCGGACCAGTTTTCCCTGTAAAGCCAGAAGCATGTGTATATGCGGATAGATCAATGGGTAAATGGAAGGCAGATGATAAAGCAAGCATGGAAGGCACACAGGCAAAACAGCAGGGATTTTGAGCTCTCTCCAGAAGCAGCATTAGTATTACGTGAGCATGGCAGCTATGCTTGGCAAGAGGTGAGCTGAAATCCGGATCAGTGGTAGGAAAAACACTGGGCCATGGAAAGCAAGCCATCTGATGGATGTGAGAGAGGTGGATATTTGAGAGGGCTAATCCTAATAGAGAAGAGAGCAAAACATATGAAAGGAGTCTAATGTGAGCCAGTTTCCAGGAAAAAAACATTTTTAACAGCTCTGCTGGTACAGCAGCAAGCCCTAAATAATGGGCAAGGGCTGTCAAAGATTTGGCTGACTACATCTTCTCCGCAGCAATACGAAACACACTGCCTACCGGAAAAAACGTAGTAAACCAATCTCATGTTCCAGGTTTTATTACTTTTGGCTAGTTGTAATTGAAGGTGAGACCTTGCAGGAGACCTCTTCGGGGTCTGGGGATCCATGTGAAATTGTTTGAGGTCTAATGAAAACCCCAGGTAGATTACCTAAATATGTACAAAACAAATCAGTAGCTTTGGTGTCAGTATTAGCAGTGGATCTTGTTCAGTGTTATATTTTGCTATGTGCTTTCCTTGGGATCGTGGAGAGGGAATAACAGGATTTTAAAAATACATTAGCCCCGATTTGGAATACTGACTTTATCCATTGCCTCCATGCCACAAGTTAGACTTCTGAATTGAATTTGGGAGCAAATGAAAGGGTCAGCCTGAGGGTTTGTAGCCCCATCAATAATGGAGCTTGTATTCTAATACGAAGTTAATTCAGCCCATCCTGTTTTACATGGAGAACGTAACACAGCAGCTTTTAGATTTGCTGGGACTGAAGGCTAAAGTCTCACTAAGTCATTTAAAACATGTTCAAAAGATTGAGATGCAGTAATTTTTCAGCTTACCTGACTCCCAAGTAGGGTTTGTGCCAAACCTTGGAAGAGAATCACTTCTCTCCTTTTCAAGCCCTGCGCTCTTTAGAGCCTGTACTGATTTAATGAATTCTTTTTAAGTGCAGCTATAAATCGTTTGTTGTGATTGATGAGCAGGGCAGCAAGAAACACAGTGTGTCTTTGTAGCTTCCAAGTGTGCTTACTACTATAAAAACCAGCTTGATGCAAACTTAAGCCCATTCTGCTGATGCAGACTGTTAGGAGGAAGCCCTCAGAGGAAGGGAGGGGATGTGCATTAGAAGAAAGGCAGAGTTGAATGAAACAAGGAGGTCTGAAATGAAATGTGATGTTTCTAATCTCTTGTTACAAAATCAGATGTGTCTAACCTTATTCTTCTCCTGCTGGTCAGCTGCTTTGATGTATGTTTTTCTGTACAGTCATCTAGAAATCTTTCAGGAAGGTTTTGCTTGTGTTTGTGGGATATTGTAGGTTAGATAAAAATGCCTGATGTGTTTCAGATATGCTTCAATTAAATTCAAAACTTGGAACAGTTTGATCTTTCAGTACCTTCGTGTGTAATTTCTGTTGCTAAATTCTTCTTGTTGCTCCAGTGGAGCTGAATTTGCCTTTTCAGTATTTTTACAGAGCTAGAATCAGGGGTAAAGCAGAAGCAATATTAATCTTGTTATGCCAAGGGGAAAAAAGTGTCTGCCCCTGTCAGTTTCTGGGCTAGATCTGGTGCAGTTCCCACTTTGTTTAGTGCAGACCTGCACTGCTCTGCATGAAGATGCCAGCTGAAGTCCCAAAAGTGACACACAAGCTGCATCTGTGCATCATTTGGCATAGACTTTAGGCTTACTTCTCAGCACAGGCTGTAAACGCAGCAAGGCTCTCTTCAATTCCAAAGCCAAGCTGGCCCTGGACATGCACAGATCAGACTCCTGGTTTTCCAGCAGTTGGTTTGATTCTGAATTGGAGCATTTTCATGTGTCTCATGGAATAGAATCAATTTGAAATGTTACTTTTAATTCTACCATTTTTTCTGTTCCTAACTACAAGGTTTTCTGAGTGGATATTTGTTGACATAAAAAGTTCTGTTTTCAAGCAACATTGAGAGGTCAGAGAAGTGTTGAGCATTTGGTAACTTTGGGTTGGTTCTTGTTCCCTAAAATCTAGGGGCAAAAATCATCATTTCCATAGCACCTAAAAGACATTGACCAGGACTGAAAGCAGGCAGAAATTTCCTTGTCACAGTCTGTATACTTGCTTTGTATTAAAGACAGACAAGTAGGTATAAAGAAAAATCAGAATAAATGGGACAAAATTCATAGCTGCAGCAAGTGGCAGTAGATGTGTGCCCAAGCCCTTTGGAGTGCTATGTTGCTGCTGTACAGTGCTGACAGAGGAGGTACTGGCTGCAACAGGAACCGTGCGAAGACTCCAGAGTGGGAATGACCCTGTGGGATAGAGAGGAAAAGGCAGCTGAAAGGTCTTGCCATGATTCTGGGACTGAGTAGAGTCTTTGAAGGTGTTCACACAACTGAATCCTGTGGAGATGATTTCTTTCCCAAACGTATGTTAACCAAAATGGTTCAATCCCAAATATATTCCAAACATGCAAAGAAGTATCAGGAGTTTCTATCCCTGCATACTGGCCAGCTGCGCACAGTAAGTAAATCTTCCACTAGATTTGACTCCCAGCAGGAGTCTGTGAAAGGATGTGTCGCTGTAACTGTGCACTTATTTTTGCATAGCAGATTTATGCCTTCCTGGAATCGTCAGCAGCAGCATCTGGTATCATCAGAAAGTTCTAAACAAATGTAGTATTAGATCAATCTGTTCACCCTAGAATAATTTTTAGTTCCTTTTGCCATTTCTATTTATGGGGTGGTTGTTCTTTTACCACATACAGCTTACATAGAGATACAGATAAAGAAGCAGAACAAACAAGGTGGGGTTTTTTCATTTAAGAATCTAAGTTACTAAATCATTTAAGCATATACCCGAACTCAGTGGGGTTTAATAAGATTTAGCCACATGCTGAAGGAGGCAGGTACTTAATGCCTTTTGAAAAACAATGGAGATTTAAGGAAAGCACCTAATGATAGAACAGTACCTTTTTCTGTATTTAAGAGGTTTCAGTTCAAGGCACAAGCAGAGTATTGAACTTCTGAGGTCAGTCTAGTTAATTCTCTTGCATTGTGCGGAAAGTTCAACAAGAGACAGCAGTGATGGTTGTCCATGTTTTTATGTTTTATCATAGGAGTGATCCTTCCATCTCCTGTCCCACCCTCATATCTCTCCCATCACAATACAGTTCGTGTATCTGGATAACCACAGCTCTTCAGTTCCACACTGACCAACCTGCTTCAAAAGCTGATTGTTCTCGTGAGTGTGTGGTATCAGTTATGTGGATACTTGAATTTCATGGCCAGTGGTCACCTTTATGAATACAATTCCATGACAGTGGCCTGTTCTATCTCTGCCTAGCTCAGCATGCTATTAGCCCAGCTCCACTCTATAAACCTGTAACACCTGCAGTACCATAGGTTAATGACTGCATGAGTGAAACTCCTGTTACCTTCCCAGCTGAAGGTTATCAGCTTTGACAGTGTTTGCTGATGCCCAGCGAACCATAAGCCATATTCTAAGAGTACTTATCACTTTACTGTCTTGCTGCCAAAGCAAGTCATAGGCAGTTTGTGAGGGAAAAATGTGAGCAGGGCTGAGGAGGACACCTGAAATTTTGGAGGGGAAAAAAAAGAGTATTTGGCAATGCTAACACATCAAAATAGGCCATAAAAGAGAGGAAACAATAAGAGAGGCATCACAGTGGAAATAACTACAGCACCATCCATGTCAGTCTGGTACATGCTTTTCGCTCACTCCCAAACCTGCCTAATTTGAAAGCAATCTTTGACGTTTATGCTCTGTTAGAACACTTCTTGCCAAGAGATCACTGTATAGTTTCACAAATGTTATTGAAGTCTCACACAGTGCCTGTGAGGTAGATCTATGAAGTTACCTCATTTTTATCAGATGAGTAAGTTATAGCATAGAGAGGTAAGTGATTTTTTCTTTCCCTCAGACCACAGCAAGCCAGCTTGAAAACCAGAAGTGGGATCCCCAGAGTCCTGGCTCCTTCATCCTGGTTTTATAACCTGCGCTAACAGAGTCCTGATAAGTAATTTTTATGCATTAAATATAATGTTTGATTATGAGTCAGATGTATCTATATTTGGTGCTAGCCCCTGTGCATTAAAAGAGAAGGAGGAGGTGTTGTTTGGTAGGATTATGGTTGCTAATGGTTTGCCAATCAGCCAAAAATATTCTTTACTAGTTAGCATCTGTTGTTGTTACTCTGATGCCAGCAGTGTAAAGAAAACTAGTGGAAAACTATTGGCAATACCAAAAGGTTGAAAAGCTTTCCATATTACCAAGCTCACAGATATCCTATGATTTCATGTGATGCCTCATCCTGTGGGAAAGCTGTGACTTCTCATGGTAAAGATAGTCCAAAGACTCTTCCATCCACGGAGTAGGAACTTACAAGCATCTGAGCTGCAGCTCCTATGAGCTACAGCAGTGCTTCCCACAGCTACAGAAATGTGTGTTGACTAGAAATCATACTTTTTGTGTTAGATAATCTAAACTTTATGTAAACATTAAGTAAAACATTTTTAATTGAGAACGTAGAGAGACTGCTGATTGACAAGAGGTTTGATTAACAACATCATGGTCCTAATCAAAAAAAAAAAACCCTAATAAGTTTCCTTTCAAAAAGCAAAGAGCTAAGATTTTCTGGCTGAAAATATGTAATCAGTCATTCTGTGCAATGTAAATTTACAGTCAGTCATTAGAACTATAGAAAGAACTGAAAAAAAAATACAGGGGAATAAAGATTGACTTAACTGATAGCTAAATATTAAATATCAACAGTGTTCGTAAGAGCAAGGGGAATGAGAAAGAACTTGCCAAACTCTGAATTGTCCGAAGTGACTGACTGTATCAAGAAGTTAAACATCCTTGGGCAAAGCAAACTGTATGCCAGCAAAGGTCATTACTGTTTCCTCACAGGGTTTAGCTCTTTCACTCTGTAGCTAAGCTGGGGTTTTAAGAATAGTTTCAGTATGCAGACTTAAAGGTCTTGGTCTGTGTTAAACAGAGAGCCTTTGAAACCAGTTCCCTCTAACAGATGTTAATTAATACCAGCAAGTTATTACGATGTTACTTGTAGCAGCTTCACTGTGTGATACTGTGTGTGAGCACTACACCAGCCACAAAATGGTTAAGGATCAGAGGTTTAATTGTCCTTATTGCACTGAGCTTGCCTTTAGACCTCAGAAATAAAAGGATTGAAAGACTAGCAAAGGAGAGATTATTTTGTCTTCCATGGGAGCAAAATCGGGATTGCAGCCTGCCAGTGTGCCATGCACTGCACCCATGCCATTGCACCTATTACCATTGTGTTGCTGTTTCAGGTTGTGGTAGTAGAATTAATTTCCTTTATTGTACCTGTGTTCCATTGGCACAGAATTTACTGAGAAACTAGAACTGATGTGAAACGCTCCGAATCCAGTGATCACTTTCCTGGTGTGTAGGTAAACATACACCTGTATTCAGAAGTCTGCTGACAATATTGTACAATATTGCACAATATTGCATGCTTTCTGCCATTGATTCGAGCAACAGGAACAGTAAGAGTTTAACTGCAGCTCAAGTGCCCTGTTCACAAGATGATGGTGCATTGTTAACTGAATCAAAGGT
The DNA here is from genome assembly GCA_009867235.2 of Psittacus erithacus. Taxonomy (NCBI): domain Eukaryota; kingdom Metazoa; phylum Chordata; class Aves; order Psittaciformes; family Psittacidae; genus Psittacus; species Psittacus erithacus. The sequence goes on along the minus strand of WYDI02015912.1, from coordinate 17,839 downwards.
AAGACTAAGCACTGCTTGAAGCTTATTACCATTCAAGTGAGACCAGTTAAAAAGCTAGCACCAGTTTAGAGCTGGTGACCTTGAGCTGAGTGTTGTATTATCAGATAGAACTGATTTGTCTCAGCTGAGGAGTAGGGACGAACTCACAGTAAAGAAGTTATAAGTAACAAGCCACTGCATGAGAGGCTCTGTCTTGCTTTCAGCCTTCATTCCCCACAAAGTTGGAAAATTGATGGTAAATGCACAACATTGTCCATGGGTGGTTAGAGAACTCCAAATTGAAGGGGGCTGAGGTTACTCTTGCCTAGCAGATGAAATGCTAACTATATTTCAGTGCATTTGGGTATAGCGATGGAAAACATAATTTATCTGGGATGTCAGGAATGACTTTGCTTTTCATTAACCTTAAATAATGTAATGAGGCTTTGCTCTACTACTGTGTAGGTACATGTACTGTCAATTCCTGGGCACATATATAGATACAGAATTAAGACAGTGTTGGAAATTCCTCAAAACCTTGCTGGGAGAAACCTGTTAAGAGCTTATAGCAGGTATTTATTTTATGTTTTAAAAATTCAATAGACTCCAGTTAATCTGCCCTCTGGTAATCCACAGAATAGTGATTGAGCCAGACACTTAGCTGGTGTAATGTAGTGAAGCTCTTCTGAAAGCAACAGTCAGGCTGGTACTCTAAGATATAAGAGGCTTAGGCTCAATTCCCTAATTTACCACAGATCTCTTGTGTAACCTTGGGCAAATTCCTTATATCTAGATGGAAAAGGGGGTTTACAGGCATCGAACAAAGTTTGAATCCTGATGATGCTCAGACTGACTACGTGATGCGTAAGGAGAGCAAGGCTCATTGAATGGAATGCAAAATAAAAGCCACAGTGGCAGGGCACTAAGGAGGCACTCTCGGTATCCTCACATAACTTCTATATGGCTTTAAGAAGCCAATTCTATGAAATAAGGCATAATCCTATGTATTTCCAATGAGAATCCTCTGGTACTGCTTACATCAACAGCAGAGAACCTAGTGAGTGTGTACCTTACTACTCCTGAAGATAGGTGTGAATTAGGGGCCAAGCTATTCAGTTCAGTCATGACAAAAAACTTCGTGGGCAGGCACAGAAGTAAAATTTTCCAGTCTTTGGTCAAGCCACAGCTGAGAGCATGTTTCAAGCATCAGATCTCTGGAAGTAGACATCAAAAGAGTGACTTCAGGGAGCATAATGACTCTAACATTTAATCTTCCTATTGTTGCTTCACATCTTCAGTATGGAATTGGAAGCTAAGTGCTTTAAGAAGTATAAAGCACTCAGTTACTGTAGCAATGGGGACCATATAAGTAGCTAAAATTAATAGATGCTGTCATTTATAATTGTTGAGAGTTTAAGCACCAGAGTGCACGATAAGTGAGTATGGTGGGAAGGTTTGAGCTCTTTAGAGTTAATAGTCTGGTCTCTGATCCATACAGGTAAAGCTGTCTGGGGGGCCATTGTATGGAGATGTGCCAAGCTATAAAGGTCTACCCTGCAGACAAGATTGCAGAATAGGCACTTTCAAAGCAGCAATGCAAGTATAGGGTGTAGCTGCTCTGTAAGCAAGTAGTCAAGTAAGCAGTAATGTCAGTGCCCTTTTTGGGGCTTTGTGTTTCAGTTCATGATGGAAGAAGTGTTTATTGTGGACGCAGGTCCAGGAATAAGTGAATGGAAAACATTTTAGGGAGCAGCTCTCTCATAAGAAAGGAAGAAGTGGGCTCGTAACAACTTTAGAGGCCAAAAGAAAATGAGAAATAAGCAGGAGAAAATATTAAATGAGAAATGTATGGCGGGCCTTCTGTGAAATTACAGAAACGTTTTGGGGCAAATCCTGCAGAATTACCACAGTGCAGATATCCACAGAAGGTGAGTGACTGCATGGCAGCATACATGGAGTACATCAGGAAACCAGTTTCATGCTTCCCACCTGCAGGACACTGCTTTGTTAAATGACACCTCACCATGAACTGAAAAGTTGTTTGCTGTCACTCTTGATAGTGTTTTCTCCAGCCTCATCTTCTCCCCCTCTTTGCATTTGATGAAGGAGAGGTATTGATATCCACTATGACTATTAAGGAACATTTTCTAACACAAAACCTCACTTTGAGAGAAGTGTGGTAATTTACAGTTGAGTTACTGTCCTGGTTTCAGCTGGGATAGAGTTAATTTTCTTCCTAGTAGCTGATGCAGTGCTGTGTTTTGGCTTCAGTCTGAGGATCATGCTGGTAACACACTGATGGTTTAGTGGTTGCTAAGTAGTACTTACTCTGAGTCAAGGACTTTTCAGTGTCCCATGCTCTGCCACTGAGGAGAGCACAAGGAGCTGGAATGGAGCAGAGCCAGGACAGCTGACCTGAACTAGCCAAAGGGATACTCCATACTGCAGAACATCATAGAAACCGGGGAGAGTTGGACGGGAGGCGCTGAGCGCAGCTCGGGCCAGGCTGGGTACTGGTCAGCAATTGTGTTGTGCATCACTTGTGCTCCTTTGGGCTCACACAGCTGTGTGGTACTTAGTTGCCAGCTGGGATTAAACTGTAACAGTTATTTATTGCTGGATCTCAGAACTCCTTTAAGCAGGGCTGCTAAAAGACAACGTTTTGTCAAGCGCCAGCCAGAGCCCCGCATTGTCCTTAGGGATGAGAACAACCTGCACCGAACTATTGATAACCCCTGGCATAGAACAAAGCATGTAAGGGAGAGCTCCAGCCATCTTAAACAGGTCCTTCTGTACAAGACAAGCAGAAAAGGCAGAAACGGTTACTGCTCTGCAGCTGGCATATTATTCATTGTGTTTGGTGTTAAGCTACATAAAGGCCCTACCAAAATCAGTGTGAACTCCGTTAGGCACTCCCTGTCTGTGTAACAGGGATTGTTCAGACAGGGGGTTCCTCCCCAAACTGGTGGTCCCAAGCGGGCATTTTCACCATCCAGCACATGTGTAGTAAGTCGCCCCTTTTACTTTTGCCTACAACCTCTAATGCCTACTTGCACAGGCAGTGCAAACACCCATGTCCCTTCCTGTCCCTGCCAGGACTGTTTGGTGTTTAGCCAGAACAAACACGGACCATAACAGAGCAGGAACCAAGTTTAGGTTTGCTGTTTACTAGCCTAGTTTCACAAAGACTGCTTCCTGCTGAAATTCAGCAGTGGTTTTCAGAAAGCATCAGTACCCAACCAAGGATTCTGATTCTTCCAAGCTGAGGGGTCAAAAGCATAGCTCAGCTCTGAATTTCATGCATCTTTTCGAACAGAGTTGTGTGTACGATTTAGCAGACTCTATGCTCACAAGATCAGAAGTAGGGTGTGTGCATAAGTGAATGTCATTGGAAGAAAAATGTAGGAAAGATGGAAGAACTCTTGTTCCTTTTCAGAACTAACCACATTAGTAAGCAGCAACAGACTTGGTGTAATGGTTTTGTATGGGAAAACCTCTGACATTGATCGTGGTGGAAAAGGCAGTTCCTGGAGGCTGTTCCTCACAGCTGCCTTCACAACAAACAGTTCAAATAATTTTGATACCCTTCTACTGCATTAAATATTTCAGTGAAAAGACCTTGTGTCGCTGACATTGGTGCATCATTACCCAGCGATAGCTGTGGTGCAAATCCCAGTATGGACAAGCTGAAATTTCCAGTTTGCCTACAGGACACATGCTGTCTGTTAGAGCGAGCACACGCAGCGCATCCAAAGCTGTTCTCTGCTTTTAGAAACACCAGTGGGATTCCTGCGGTGTGTAAACTGTATCTTTTAGACATACTGAGAATTGTCTCACACAGCATTAAATCACTAGTAGCTGCATGGTCTTGCAAATGCCAGTGCTCCAGCTCCCTGGGTAAAATGTACTGCACAGGAATGTTTGCCATAAACATCAGTTTGGAGATGCAGCCAAAGCAGTGGGTATATTTTGAGGTTTACAGCTGTTCTGAACAGAGATTCAGACATTTTAACCTGAAGTTTCAAAGAAGCAACCAGCAATAGCTTTACCCTGCTCCGTCCTGATACAGGGCACATACCTTCTGCAGTTGCTCTCCTTCCTGAACTTAATTACAGTGAGCTCAGGCTCTGGGAGAAGTCGCTGTACAACCAGGTTGATTCAGATACATGCTTCAAAACCCAGTGAACTGCAATGCAAAGTAAGAGCCTGAACCCCATGAGAAATGTGTGTGATTTCCCCTGCTCCACAGTACTTGAGGCTTAACATGGCACAGAGGTGGCAGTGCCATAAATCTCCATTTAGGTAACATATATTAACCTATTAGCATCAGCTGTGCAGCAGCTCCATTGGTCAGAGCATAGCAGTAACTAACCAGGCACAAATGTGGTGGAAGTAAAAGGAATCCAAATACTTTCTTCCTTAGAAGAGGGCTCAGTCTAAGCACAGGCAGACTTTGTTCTGTGTTCAGGTTGAGAAACTGGATTTATGTTTGCCTCCCTTAGCAACAGGGAAAGATATTCATCAGCTTTCACTGAGTTCCAGCATTAAAATCTGCATTTATTTGTTTCTTCTGTTAACTGGCAGGTATGGAGCTGATTCTTTCCATTTAATTAGTTGGCAAAATTTTCTCCACTGGCAGCAGGAAAATCACCGCCTTTCAAGTGGGTCTTTGGTAGGTCCCCATAGCGCTGTCTTCACTATTGGAAAGAGGTTCTATTTGGGGTTTTTTAACTTCCAAGCTCTGAGGCAATTAATGTATGGTAAAATCTACAGCTGCTGGGCAATTCTTCCAACAAAACACCTCTGATAATCAGATACTGATTTTTCAATCAGAGCTGTTCCTGGGAATCTGTTTTCATTCAAATCCAGTTTCATGAAACCTAATGATTTTTTTGCTTTGAATAATTTTTTGATTGACTTGTATGAGAAATGTACTTTGAACTGTCCTTTTGTTAAGAAAAACACAAAAGCACTAAGATAATCCTAACATGGGCAAAACCCTTTGTCATTTCTCATACGACACTAACACATGAAAAAAATTACAAAATGGCTCATTCTGAAGAGGATTGTACCATAAATTGTGTATATGTGTTTAGTTTAAGCGAACAAAACAAACCACACAACCTCTGAAACATTTCCTTCCCTAGCAGAAGTGCCAAAACGTTCAAAATTATAGAATCATAGAATAGAATCACAGAATAGCTAGGGTTGGAAAGGACCTTAAGACCATCCAGTTCCAACTCCCCTGCCATGGGCAGGGACACCTCTCACTAAACCATGTCACCCAAGGCTCTGTCCAACCTGGCCTAGAACACTGCCAGGGATGGAGCATTCACAACTTCCCTGGGCAACCCATTCCAGTGCCTCACCACCCTTACAGTAAAGAACTTACCCTCTTTAATAACCAAAAGCCTACTGACTATTTCTCCAGTTAAACTTAGAGCCTGTGTGTACCATCGCCCTAGGTAAGACTTGGACAGAAACTCCTGTGGAACAGTATAACTGAGGGATAGTTCAAACTCATGGCGCTGGCTGCTTCTTGCTTTCCTTAAAATACTGTCCTTGGGTAGGTTTTCAGGCCATGCCTGGGTTCCCTGCAATGCATTTATTTGATATGAGCTAACATTTTTCTAAGCTGCTTTGTCAAGTGATTGAAGTTATTAGTAAATTATGACACCATTTGTTGTCCCTTACAAGAGATGAAAATCAGTCTTTTACTTTGTGTTTTATATATGCTCAGTTTAAGTAATAGTAATTACTAAGTAACCAACTAGTTCCATCCTTTACCTTGGCATAACTACCAACCTAAGGAAATACTCCATGTTCTTATTAGAGAAAAAGGGAGTAAAATGTAGCAAAACCCACAAATCAAATTAGGCACACAGATTTATAAGCTTCTTTACCTTTAAAAATTAGACTGAGCAAAATCTGTTGCTATTGTTACCTGAGAAGTGACCCTGCGCTACAATTTACTACATGGTACTGTGGACACTGCTCACTTCGCTTTAAAACACCTAAACATCCACGAGTCATTTGTTTAATCATTTCTGAGTTTTCATGCCAAGCACCTGCCTTTTAAGTTGCTGCGACCAACCTGAAACATCTGTCAGTTTTTTCCCTGTGAATTAATAATGCTGTAATTAAAATCCAGCAGAGAGCTCAGCTGAGACTCCTGGTTAATTAGGACAGGAGAGAGCCATGTGAGCAGCATGGCATTACAGTAGTTGGAGAAGGCTTGGATTGGAACCAGGGCTCTGTGGGTGACATGGACTTACCAGTCCATGATTTAATGATGAAGCTTTGGGATATTTGTTCCAGTAGCCAGTATGGCTGCTTGTGGGCAGTCAAATATTGCTGAAAATATTAATCAGCTGCAGTGGCTGAAAAATATTTTCTTTAAACGTGTATTTTTAAAGGATCTGGTTTTGGTTGTTGCTATTCTCCAAATAGTAAGACAATGAGAAGGAACAGTGCTGAACTAAGCTCTTGCCTAGAACTGTTTTGCACTTCAAGTGGGAGTGTCACAAAGAGAAAAATTACCTTCTTGGTAAAGGCCATACCTGCTGCTAATGTGCAAGGATTCTGGTTTCTTCCAGGATTGCTTTCTACGCTGATAATGGCACTGGTGTCCAAATAATCAAGATTGTTCTTGGTACTGAAAGTTTCAGCTTGATTCAAGTTGATGTAGATTGATTCCTGCAGCTTTTGAAAGAATCCTTATACCACAGACTTGATATGTAAGGAACTGGAGATTCTTTTTTGGCTTTTTGTTTTATTTTAAAACAGCAGAGAAACCTATTTGTTGTTACATCACATTTCAGCACACCTGGAGATGAAAACCTCATCACTTGTGTTTTTTTAAACAAGAGTACCAATAGCCCAGAATTTTCCAAGGTTGTTCATTGAAGGCAAAGGAATTTGTATTGCAGCTGAGAGGGAGATAGGAAAGATTTTTATCATGTACTTAGTAACTTGAAACCAAAATTAAACTAAGCGTGTAGCGCACAGTGATGTATATACCATATGTAATCTGGAAGTTCTGCTGTGTACCACAGATTAAAAAGTGTCATGGTAACTCAGAAGGCATTTCTGGTTTAATTGGACAACTGTGTTTTACAGCTGTCTAAAATTCATGAAGGATCTCCTACAAAATAAAGCTCTTTAAGTAGCTTTAATGTAGAGAGACATTTCACCAATTCATATATTCCTCATTGTCAGCTTAAATGTGACCCAGTTATTTGCCATCTTCCTTTGCAGACAAGATGATAGAAAGTTCCCAATTTCTTATATGCTAGTTTGCTGTAAATCTGAATTACTGAGTTCATACCTTATTTTCCATTTTGAGCTTGCTCTTTATGCAGCGGTGTATATATATATATATATAGCAGTCACATCCCATTCATGAGAAAACTAGCTACAATTCCTGCCAGTTAAGATTCAGGCAAGTTTTTTATTTCTTCATAAGTTTTCCTGTGAGATTCAAGCAGAAGATTGTGCCTTCAGTGGATAAGGTATATTTAATAATTAACCTCATAGAGGAAAATTGAGTCAAGACTCACAGTATTCTGCAGTATAATAATGATTTCATCATTTCTTTTAAATATGGAATACATTGCAGGAAAATCTGCCTCTGGAGAGAAGCTGGGGAACTGGATGATGCATCTTTGTCTCTGAGAAGGTGAACTTGAGAAAAGGCTTTGGCAAGTTCCCTAAATATACAACAAAACATTTATCTCCAGCTTTGATCCAGGGAAAAAGGAGGATTGTTTCCTGAAAGGAAAGGGAGGAGAAGCAGGAAAGCTTTTGGATTACCACTGCAGCATGAGGGTAGAATCCCAGATTAAGGTAATGTTTAATATCTTACTTAAAAGCAAAAAGTTAATAGATGTAAAATACTTGTTTCTGAAAGACTTTACACTCAGCCATATGGAAAACAGGTATGCATGGAATTAGCTTCAAATCAGCTGTGGCTCCCATAGTGTGTTATTAAGAAGATGTTTTTCACTTGGAATTCTCAGGGTTTTAGAAGGGGGAGAAATACAGATTTGTCCAAGTTTATGTGGAAGTCTCAAAGCAGTGACAGTGTGCTGAGGGTGTGTGATCCGGGAAATGCAGCATAGAACTGAGAGTAAGACAACCTGATTGTCATCCCCTTGTCAGTCCTGAGAAACACCCCGTCCCATACCCTCTCCCACCCTTTGAGAGCTTTGCATTGCCTATACAGCGATTATTTTTTACCGTTTCAAATTACAAGAGAGCATTATAACTTTAAAGAGCTGCATCTGAAGCACACTGTGTATATGAGAAAAGTCAATATGGCTGATAGGGAATTGCCTTTTCCATAAACCATCCTTCACTAGGAGTAGCCACCGCAGAAAAACAGAGGAGATTCGTTGAACCAGATTGCCCTCTGCAGGCCACAGACACCTCCCTCCTTCGCCAATACTCATTCCTCTTCTCTACCCCGGCAAATTAAATGCACTGTTAACACAACAGGGTTTGGATTTATATATTTTTTTCAATAAATTAGTAATTAATTAAATAGATATTTGGGGACAGGTCAGTATTCTTAGACAGACTAGGTCCCAAACGGTAATGTACTTTGCTCGAGTAGCTCATGATTAGGTTTGCTATTATCTGAAGGCAGTGAGCTAATGGAGATGATGCAGAAGGGATTTGATTTAGCCCTCTAGCTGTTTGTTCAAGTTGAGCTACCAGCACAGGCCATAACCAGCATATGGTCTAATGAGCTACAGTGAGAATCCACAGATCTGTCTTTGTTGTACTGGATAACAAGGGAGAATCACACTAAAATGGACTACTTCTCACCTGGTAAGGATTGTGAGAGTAAACACAGATCTTGGGAGATGGGAGGAAGCAATACTTTATAACTCCTCACCTAATCTCTGCTGAACAATGCTGAATCTTTTAAGAATCTCCCTTGGTTTTAAACTAAACCTGAAGTCATGACCATGGTTTCTGATTTTCATTTAACAAATAATAGCAGGTACAATTCAATTTCATAAATCAGTTTATGAACGTAACAACGGTTTTAAGTATTTCATTTGATGTATAATGTGTGTGTGATTCCTTGAAAATAGGATTGAAGACTAAATGAGGTAAAGGTGTGATTTTAAAAAATCTGAATTGATATGTAACCGAGCTTTATAACTTGCAGAACTAGATTGAAAAAATCTCTGCATCGCTGTCATAATTAGGGATATGATTCTATATTTGTAACTGACATAGCAACATCAACAAAATCTCTAGTACAAATAAAAGTACGTTGACAAGCTTGCCTATGTTGGCATAATACGTGTCAGCTCAAGAGGCAGGCATAAACTATGCCACTAAACTCGTTTGTCTCAAAACATTTCGCAAAGAGAAATTATTTACCCTCTTCCTCCTTTCTTTTCATAACACATTATGTGTGCTTGCAAAAGACATCAAATGTCCTTTAGTAGTAATAATGAAGTATAATACTATATCTGTAACAGCAGTAAAAGTGCAAGGGCTCCCCTGAGACTCTTTGACCCCCAACTCATAAATAGCAAGGACTCCAGGGAAAAGCTGAAGATTCAGGCAGGCTTGTTTCAAGCAGAACCTGAAACTCTCTAGGAGTTAATAGATCTAGACTAGTAGCTCATTTCAGTGAGTAATTTTATTCAGTAAATTCCAGTGGAAAAAAAAAAGGCTTCATCAGGCTTTTTTTTCCCCTTAGTAGCTCAATAAAGCATGCCCTCTGGAACAAGATCTGACTCGCACTGCAGGGTTAACAAGGGCTAATTTAAATAGGCCATTTTTTCCATTTTGGTGTTAAAGAGCAAATGAGATAAATACCAAAAAATTTAGAGGACGTCTTTTAAAATTCTGCAACCAAGAATAAGCAAACTCCTGTTTTGATAGATGATGTCTGGCTTATAGCTAAATGACAAGAGTATCCGAAGTAGGGAAAATTGAGATACATTCCTTAGAATGGAACCTCACCAAGCTGTGTGATGAAAGAGTAAGAAAAAGTCTCAGCTCCTACATTCATTGTACATAATCGACTTGCCTAGAAGTTCTTGTAACAACTTGTTTTTGTAGAGGTACTGCAGGTACACAAGCATATTCTTCTCCAGCCTTTCTGTTAAAGCCATCCAGTAGATGGGGCCATGGAGTTATACAAAATGCAGAAGTAAAACGAGCTTATCCTAAGAACTCCTCTCGTAATCAGTGCAAATAGAGCTTTGTTAATTCATGAAATTCTAATGTCAGGCAAATAATTTATTTGGTTATATCATGTTCTGACTGTATAACTGATTAAACTGCACTCAAATGCTAGTTAATATGATTCCACATTTGTTTGATACTGAAATAATTACAACTCTCAGTCAACAAAGATTACAGCTGAGGCTTTAATTCTCATTCATGCCACATTCATCCCCAAGTATTGTACAGGCCTGACATAGAGTCAGACTTGAGATGAAGTGACACAATGGAAGGCATTGATAGTAATTGTAGCAAGAGAGTCCCACATGTGGAAGTGTGTATGTGGTGAGAGGAATGTGTTAGTGGTTCCTGCACAATACAAAGGATGACTTTATGACTGTAACTTACACATGCTGTTGGTGGTTGGTTTGTTTGTTTGTTTTATCCCTGCTTCTTTGAGATCTGTGCATCTGTTCCTGTTAAATCCTGTTAAACAGCAAAGGACATATGGGTTTGAGAAAACGCATATGAACGCTGCAGGAGCAGTGGTCAGTCCCAGTGATTTCATCGCAGGGGATGCTGAAGTCTGAAATGTGCCTGCACACAGTGTGCCTTATGGTGTAGCTGAAGTTGCCACCCTGTGTTTGCAGTTCTGTTTTAAAATGAATGAATTATATGCTATCAATTTAACCAGCAAATTGCATCAGGTATGAGTTTACAAGTGTGAATTCTATTCTGCTGCACTTGAAAACCTGATTTTTATGGTCTCGTACCTGAAGATCTTAACACCTGTATAAATTTGATCTTTTAAGTCAGTTCTGCTATAAAACAGTTGTTCAAAACACCTGTAAAGACAAAATTACCCTCACTCTTCTGTGCCACTGGGCAGGTCTGTGTGTGGGAGCTGCAAGGCTGCTGTTCTTCCCCTTTCTGCTGCAGTTAACGTTGGCTCCCAAGCCGCAGGTGCCAGCAGGAGCCCTGAGTCGGTTCGACCCGGGTGTTCCTGAGGTTTGCTTCACAACATGCCCGGTTTCCCGCGCGTTCAGCGATCCAGTACCATCCGGAGCGGGCGGAGGGTGCTCAGGGGTCCCAGCACCGCCCGAGGAACAGGGCGTGGCTCCATCAGCCCGTCCGTGCGGGGCCGGGCTGGGCCGGGCCGGGCCGGGGCAGCGCCGGTGCGGCCTCGCAGTGCCGCGGGGCAGAGCCGGTGCGGTGCTGCCCGCACGTGATCACCAACGGGGAGCCGCGACGGCACCTGGAGGCGGCCCCGCCCCGGTCCCAGGAAGGGAGCGGCCGGATCCGGCGGGACGGGACGGGACGGGACGGGGCTGCTTCCCCTCAGAGGCCGCGCGACTCCGGCAGCAGCGGCCATGGCTTTCGGAAAGGCTCCGAAGGACCCTTTCGGCACCGCCGTGGGCAGCCTGGTCGGTAAGTAGCGAGGGGCCGCAGCGTCCCGCCCGGCTCCGCAGCCCGCCTGAGGGGAGCCGGGGGGCGCCATTTCCCCCCGTCGCTGCCCCTGGCCGTGGCGGGGTGCGGCGGTTCGGCTCCTGCCGGCCGCTGAACGGCGGCTCCCCTTGGCCTTTCAGACCGGGCGACGCTTGGATCGCTGCAGACGGAGGACTGGGGGCAGTTCATGCACATCTGCGACGTGATCAACGCGACGGAGGAGGGGTGAGCGGTGCGGGGGGCAGTGGGCCCGGGGGCAGCTCAGTGGCCGAGGTTCTGCTGCAGCCCCCTTCGCCTGCGGAGCTGAGAACAGCCGGTTTTCATCTCGGAGGTAGCGCCGGGGTTGCTCGAGGGCAAGGGAAAGTCGAGCAGGCGGTGTACGTTGTGTATATAAAGTTACCTAAACCAAAGTACCAGCAGGGAGCACGTATCTTTGGTTCCTAGAGAATGAGTTTTGTTTGTTTCAGTGCCCCTTGCTCAGCTATCGGTGCTCGTGGATTAGATGTGTAGGCTGTTCCTCATAGCCAAGCGGTAAAGGTGGTAATATAGGTTTCTTGCCCGAGTCTGATGTATTTTGTGTAACCTGTACTGTTTGTCAGGTGAAACGGGTATCCTTGTGCTCTGCCAAACCCAGCCTGGAAAAACACCTTTAGCATTTCGTTGCTTACAATGCTATTTAAAGCTCCATGTTTTTAACTTAATCAGAGCTCCCCACTGTGCAGTGTCTCAGCCAGCCTCTGTCTCAGCAGGAGCAAAGCGAAGGTTGGGTTTCTGTTCAGTGGGATCCATCGTACCAAGGTGTGTGCCCAGGGCTACTGGAACAGTGATAGCCTCCTGTGCTGAACAGCCACGTTCTGGTTTACTCAGCCACTTGCTGCTTTGTGCTTCCCTGTAGAAGGAAATTTGTTCTCATGTAAGATGTGCTTTAGCGTTGCATTGCAAGAACTCCTTCCTAGCAGTGGCCTGTTTTAACACCAGCGGGAAAACTTGCGTCAGGAGGGTGAGCTGTGCCTAAGTTTCTGCGCAGGTGGGTTTTGGTGGTTTTATATCAGCTTTTTCTTTCATTTTTTTTGGATCCCACACTCTCACCAATGGCTCTTAGAGCTCAGAAGGTAAATGACTGCCTTCTGGTCATTGCCATAAGCAACAGCACACTTTGACCCTCAGTGCTAGTTTCTGTGTGGAGTTTCTATGCGACAGAACTTTTTAGTAAACATTTCCTCTTGTGCACAGTTTATGCTTACAGAGGAACTCCTTATAACTTCTTCCTAGGCCACTGCTAGTCACAGTCTGTAACAGGGTACTAAGAACAGCAAAACTGCTGTATCTAATTAGGCAAATGGGTTTTTTGATGCAATATCCAACTTCTGACCAGATGCCTCAGTGAGAGAAGCAAAGAAGCAGGAGTGGAATAATAGTAGTTCAGCTTTCTGCAGGGGAAGTTTTCTTCACCGCTCTGATGTTCCCATCCAGCTCTTGATGCTCCACTGATATGGCTGGGTATGACATAGGATTAAGAAAAAACAGGTATATTGCTGGTTTTGTCTGATGAAGTTAAACAACATTTCAAACTGAAAAAATGTGGTCATGGTAAATACTGGTTTAATTTTATTTGCTTTGAAATATTTTCAACAAAGATTTCTTTTTTTCTTATTGAAATATGATACTTATGCCTATTGCTCTATCTTAGATTCTAGAGCGATCCTAAAGAGACTTTAGGACATCTTGTTTTTGTTGATCATGAGCATTGAGCTGGCCCTAATAATTGTACAGTATAGATAGCTCATATTAATTAGGCAAAACTGTTTCCCACGTGTGATAGGCTTGATACCATCTTCCACCCTTTTCCTCCTACATAGATAGTTAAAAGATATGGGGTGTATATATATAGACATCAAAATGACTAGGCTAGAAATGCCACTATCTTTGGGGTGGAATGGGTTGTCCATCCGTACATGGTAATTACTCAAAGTTAAAAGCATCCTGCAATTATAAGATTGGAGTTAGCCAAGACACCCCTACTCCTGATGCACTCCCCAGAGTGTATTTTTTAATTGCATCATAGATGAAAAATAGGTACCAGTCAACTCGATACAGTTGGCAATTGTTACTCCCTTTCATAGCAATAAAAGCTGGAAAAGTTAATCTGTTGCAAAACAGTGAAATAATATAATTTTGGAGGAGACTTTGCAGAGGAGAATGACTTCATTTCTCTGCACAAGTCTCTGGAGTAATGCAGAGTCTGCAGTAACAAACCTGATTCACTGCTTTGCTACTTTAGCTCAATGCTGAAGTGATTTTGCTGGCATCAGAGGGGTAATTGCTCTAATTTTATGTGGGTGTAAAATCAGGGATGAATTTGGTCTTGTACCTCCGGCCGGTATTTTTGGCTCTTGGATGAAGTTATGAACTAGAAAAGCAGTCTGACTTCACTGGTAACTTTTTCTACTTAATTTGTCACAGGCCTAAAGATGCAGTTAAAGCACTAAAGAAAAAGCTTTCAAAAAACTGTAACCATAAGGAGATCAGGCTTACCCTGTCTGTAAGTACGGCTGTATTTATATTAATTAGATACTGAGAAGGCAAACATTTTAAACGATAAGGTGGCATGCAAATTATCACTGACACAACTCCCCAGGATGTTTTCTGTCTTTGTTGTTTGTGTGTACAGCACTACCGCAGTGCAGATTAGATGGTCTGTTGGCATTCCAGAGATGGTACAAATTCATGGATTTATTGTTGCATTTTGGGTTTTTTTAAACTTTTTTTAAAGTACATGAAAGTAGTATAGTTCTTACTTACTCCAGTGGCTGTCCCTCTGTGCGTGCCCCACCTGTTTGTGAAAGATATGGAGGTTGGGTTATTACATAAAAGCTTCATTTGGCCATTCTATTACTTGCCTTGTGGTACTGACCGTAGTTAGACTGAGCAGGGTATGCAGCGTGGCACATCCCACATGGAATGTGCAGTACCTGTTTTGTAAAGGTGTTATCACATATAAATGAGAAACTTGAATGAAAGGATAGCAGTGGTGAGTTAAGCAAGGGAGCAAGACTCAGGGTAAGCCACTTAAGATTCAGATGTTATGACTAAAGGTTGGCATAGCTGGGAATATCCTCATGTGAGATAACCTGGTCTCCAGATACTGACAGTGTTTCTGAACTATCCAAGAATTTGAGGAATTGCGATTTCAACATAAGGTTTACTGGAGCATGTTCACACAGTTCTGTTTTCCACTGTACTGATAATGTAGGCAGCAGCAGGAAGTTCCTAACACTGTCCTAAGTCCAGAGTTCCCAACCTGAATTACTTCTGACTAACAGTAGTGTGACTGTCAGAAGAACCATACCATTCATGTTTTAAGTTGTTGAGGATTTGTCTTTCATTATTTGTCTAGAAGTGTTTTCTTCACCATTTCCTTTTTTGAGGTAGTAGAGGCTTGTCTGCATTGCACTTAGTAGTATTACTCATGGGTTTGGTATTTGTTGTGCAAAATCAGTGTCTATATCAATAGGTGCTGCAAAGTGATTAAGGAAGATAGCTGATTGATAGTGTCAAATTGTAGGTGGCTTAATGATTGCCCAAGTGTCTCCTAACAAGTTAGAGGTGCAGATAAATGTGTTAAACGTACCAATGTATACCTTCAGCTCATTCCATTTCTGCACTTCCTTCCTGGCTTCCTCCTCCACTGTCTCATGAGTCACCTTTTTGTGTGCTGTATGTGTTCACATAACAGAAACACTCGGTTTCTACTGTAAGTGTAATCCCTGTATCAGATCTTCTTTCTTTCTCCTACAATCTTTGTGCACCTCGGTCCTTCTCTGAACGTCTGAAGCAGTCAACTGGAGTTACAATAACCCAGTGTTTGCATTTGAGAGCATTTCTTTGGATATTTACTCTGCCAATATGCCCAAGGTGACATAGATTCGCTCTTAAGAGCATAGAAGTTGGAGAAGGATCTTGTTTCAGGTGTATACAGCAAAGAACTTTCTCGACCTGGAAGCTCACTGTATTTGCTCACAGATGGGAGTGTGTACCAGGTCTCAGTTGTGCTTGTCGTTCAGCACTTTTCTCACAGTCTCTTTACCATTTCATGCCCCTTTCTCCATGTCTCTTCTCACCCACTCACATGTACACATGTAACTGCCTCCCAGGCAAACCCATTCTTTTGGCCCAGCTTCTGTTTTCTGACTGCAGCTTTCTTCTCCCTGAGTTCCTTGATTCTTTTATTAATAAGTGCCAGCTTTCCTTCTAATTCTCTTTCTTCATGCTTTTTGTTCTTGTGTAAGATATTCTGTCCTTTGCCTCTCCCTCTGCCCCTGTCTCTTTTCCTTTTTCTGGTTATCTGTCAGTACTGACATCAGTTTAGCATGTGTAAAAGCTTCCTTTTGATAACCTCATTGCTGAACATGTGTGACTTTTAACTCCTTTGTTCTCAAGTCAGTCTGTCTTTGTTCTATATCTCCTGGTTTTATGTTCTTGATTGCCTTAATGAAACTGTTACTATTTCCCATTTTGAAATGTTTAGATTGGAACAGCAGATCATTGCAAATGGAAAAACAGACATAGTTTTCAATTCCTAAAACACACGTTCGCGCTCCTGCAACACTTACCTCTTAACATGGTTTTTCCTCTCAAATTTCTAAAAAATAAGGGCTCTTTTCTTTGATGAACTGTAAATTATCATTTCTATTTCCTACAGTAAATGTGGTGGTCCTGCTCTTGAGACTGTACACAAAAATGGCTGTCTTACCTGCATTAGATACAACTAAGAAAGCACCAGATCTACATATCACTTTTAATTTGAAGTGTACTTTGATCCACTTTTATTTACTCAACCTTGAAATTCTGGTATTTAATCTTTCTAATGAAACTGCTTACGGAGCTTATTCCCAGAGGATACACATGGAGTGAAATGTGAAAGTCTTCATCTGAAGTAGCACTACTGCATGTGTTAGCCCTGATTCTGTCCCTGAGAGATGTTGAATCTCAACAGTATCTTCCTCCTCCTGCCTCACACAAATAAACACAGATGTTTATTTATTTACTTGGAGGAAGAAGGGTGAGTGCCAGCTGTATAAGGTGTTGGCTGTAGCTTGGCTTTATGTACTTTCATCTGCTGAAGCACAACCTGGTACTTTTGAAGTCACATGGATAGAGGTGTTTGTGTGTCAGGCCATGAAGTTGCTTCATGCACAGTTTGATAAAGCCAAGAAGTCAGGCTTGGCAGTGGCGATTTTGCAATCAGAGTGAAGAGGATTAGAACTTCTAAGCAGGAATCCAACAAAGCGTGTGTGTGTTATTTGACTTCTTATTGCTAATACGCTTTGGATACATAAACTCTGTTTATGCAGTGAATGCTGAGACACCTGTTCAGTTGTCTCTGTAGATCTGCCTTGGGTTTGTAGAGCATTTTTGCTCTGATACCTTTAAGGTCTTAGGAGCTGAAGAGCACATGGGGAAGTAGTTCATCAAATGTGTCCATCGCTGTACTTGTGCCCACACATACTCTGACTTACAAAGCAGTGGGTGGAAATTTAAGGTGAAGTTATTGTTTCACTTTGCGTTGTTGGAAAATATTAATTTGAGGAATTCCTTGGGTAGACTTAATGGAATTTGGTTGGTTTTTATTTTGCCTTGGTAAAAAAAAAAAAAAATCCTTTTTTTGATTTTAATATTCTGTAAGTTTTCAGATGTCAAAAAATGTTAGCATGGCAAATATGGTCTTCAGATTTTCCTTTGTTTAATTGACATGTCACAAAGCAGAGGCTCTAAAAAACAAAAGCATGAGAGCACCCGTCAGCTCCTCTATCAAAGAGTCCAAGTCAATTTTATTACACTTTATGGTGTATATGCACAAGGAGGAAAAGAAAAGAATATTGAGTGGGAGCAAAAGAAATCTATATTTCAGTGTTAAATATATATATGTTTATAGATACCTATACAAAATCTGAAAAATTCAAGACTTCTGAGAATCTTGGTAAAATCTACATAGCCACTACACTGTAGTTGATGAATGGCAGCTGAAAAAGCTGCTTGTGCAGGTTTATTTTAAATGCTGACACTTGGAAATAGTGTCTTACTGTTCAAAAACTCTCTGGGTAGACATAGAATCATAGAATAGTTAGGGTTGGAAAGGACCTTACGATCATCCAGTTCCAATCCCCCTGCCATGGGCAGGGACACCTCCCACTAAACCATGTCACCCAAGGCTCTGTCCAGC